>VUQG01002682.1:6651-18360 GCA_015106755.1 Etia nguti
TGTGGAAGTGCCAGTCCATTGATGAGCAAGCGGAGAGGGGAGAGAGAGTTTTCCAGATCCCCCGGGGCGCTCAGCTAGCGCTACTCTGTACTCATGAATGCACAAATGGAGGAGGCTGGGGGAAGTGGGCACGTGCACACACACATACTAAGCACATGCACATACATAACTGATGCCAGCTTATCAAAGTTAATTTGGATTTGTTGACAAGGATGCAAGCTGCCACGAAGGAAAACAAGAGCTTGATTGCTACCTCTCCCCTTCCATCTGTCTGTTTCTGCTCTTCCTCTCTCTTTTAGTTTCGTCTCTTCCACTCACTCTTTGTCCCTTGTAAGATATTAATGGTAATCCAAACTACAGCGGGAGAGTGTGTGTACTGATGTAATGCAAGCTTTAACTATCGCGAACAGAGAGCGTCAGAGAGAAGCTTGCCCGTTTCTATGGCAACAAACGAGAGAAAAACGAGAACACGTGCAAAGCTCTCCGATTTGTTTCACTATCAGGACGGCCTCAGTCGTGCTTTAATCGAGAACTGATTATTATTCGTGTGTTCCATCGTCGGTGAAGAACAAAACACTGTTTTCTGTTTAATCATTGGAATTTCAGCAAGTTGTGACTAAGAACTAATAAGAGCATCCAGAAAACTGGACATTTTGGCTGTAATCTTCCGAAAAGCAAATAAATAAAACCTTCAGAAACTCTCAGGCGTTGCGAGATTAACCATTTAGAGCTCGGCAAGATGCATAAAACAGCGCATTACACAAATACCACCTTATGTTACAAATGCAGGCAAATCCTCCACTTTCTGCTTTAGTCTTACTGTGTACAAGTTATTTATTTAACCACTTCCAGGCAGCCAAGCTAATTCCAGTGAGGGAGAGGAGGAGAACAGCATTTGGAGGAAAACATCTGGGTCACAGTTCAAGTCGCCCGGAGGACTCCTGACTGATTATTTGGTTGCATTTCCCAAACAGTTTTGACACAAATATGGCCTCCGGGTATTTACTCTATACATTTATGTTCTTTTTCCCCTGCTTTGTGGTATACTCTTCCCAACTGTTGTTGACAGAGGGAAGCAAATCTGTGTGTGTGTGTGTGTGTGTGTGTGTGTGTGTGTGTGTGTGTGTGTGTGTGTGTGTGTGTGTGTGCGCGCGCGCGCCTGCCTGCGTGATCTCGACAGGTGACTGGAACGCGGTCGGCATATAAGACAAACAACTCGCCTTCTCCTCCAGATGGAGGCTTGTGTGTTGAGAGCAGTGACTCAGTAAATGTGCAAAGGTTGTCGCTTCGCAGATCGGCAACGCGTCCAACTTAACGAAGCATCTGAACGCACGTAAGAGTTGTAACAGTTTGCACTGAATCCACATGGGGAGGTTATATAGTTTACAACATATAAAAAAGGCTGAAACTGATACTTTCACAGGGCAGTAGCTACCTCACATTCAAACAACAACAAAAAAAATGCTGCACAGCACAAAAATGACCTGAAATGAGACCCACCACTGATACTTTAGTACATGTGTCAACATAAACCATTGAAATATAGATAAAAAACACACACCTTGTTCCTTTTAACAGAACTGACACTCGGTCCCTTTGTGTTCGTATCCACGTCGTCCCCGTGTCACTGAGTTTAATAGCTAATTAAGAACAGTAGCTTGAGGAAAACTCCTTCATTTACCTTTCATTAGAAACAACTACAGAAACTAAATCAACGGAAAACAGTTTTTGAAGGATCGAGAGAGACAGAGAGGAGTGTCTGGCAGAGACACTTTCACAATTAAAAGGCCGCCTAGCAGAGTGTTTTCGTTAGGTTGTGGGCGAAGGCCAACAGCACGCTTGGTTTGAGCCCCTCCATCCTTAATACTGTCATTTTCTGTCTCTCTTAGCCGCCTTTAACTTGGCTGCTCACCTCTTTGGCAAAAGTGTGTTTGTGGCTTTCAACTGTGTGTTTGTGCGTGTACCTGGAAGCCACACTTGAAAGGCCCCGCCATGTTTGTTTTGCTCTGTTTATTTTGCCCCCCCGCCCCAATCTGGACCACGTCTTATCCCGGCTGACGCTCCGGCTTCACTTGATAGCATGAGAAATAAAACACTGATGGAAATATCAGATGAAAATTTCCATTAGCATCCAGGCCCACGAGCTGCAGCTAAGACAACAATTACAGTTACTCATATGCTCAGTGCATGTAAAACACATTTGACATTAGAGATGAATTTAATATAAATGTATTTAATATATAAACAGTGTGACAAATGAGGAAACATTCATACTCAGTCTTATCTTTATATGCAAAGATTTATGAAGGATCGGGTTTCTTGGCCATGCAAAGTAACTTCTGAAGTCTTTTAAGTACAAAAATACCTGCTGTACTGTTGCCAGGACACAGCTCTGGCAATAAACACACACAAACAGAAAAATGATACCAACTTCACACTGGCTTTTTTCCCCCCTTTTGCAAAGAACAAAGCATACAACTTACACATGCCTACAGCAACAGTTAGAGTTGCTGTGGGCACGCTAAAAATCCCTTATACGCTGTTTTACTACCGGTGAAAACACCTGCGTGTACAGTGTTTGGCTCTCGTTGTTCAGCTGCTTCTCTCACAGCTTTTTACAGAAGGCTGGTTTTTAGAGGTTTGTGTCACAAAGTTGAAATCCCTTTTCACCAGTGCTGGGCGATGTCCAACTTGAATTCAACTCTGGTCAGGAGGACCACAGGGTCATTTCAGATGACGCAGTTGGATCCATTTAGAACCACCGTTACAGGTTTAGCCTGCGAGGGCCTCGAAGGGGCACGGGTAATCCGTTTGTCGCTACAAGATGAAGCTGTGACTCTGTGCGTGTATCTGAAAACAATGGCAGCAAACAACAAAGCGCGTAGGCGTGGGCAGAGTGAACTTTGACCCGAAAAGCTTTCCATCCTCCCGGTTGTGTGGATGTTTTTGTGTGTGCGAGTTGTGCAAGCAGAGCGCAGGCTTGTGTGCGTGTGGTTGAACACAGCGTGCCAGGCCTCGGCAGCAGATAGAGCTTATCTAAACAGGAGATCGACTGTTTGCTCCTGTTCCCTCGTTCTCTCGTCTCTGACTGTTGCCCTTTCTTACACTCTTCCTTTGTTTTTGCTCGCTTTACCTCGTTTTCCTTACTCAGCTCAGACACCTGTGAATATCTGTGTCTCCTCTCAGTCAAACAGCTTTCTTCTAACTTTCTGGGTGAATTTAACCCACTTTCGAGTGATATTTTATCTACAGTACTGTGCAAAAGTCTTGTCATGTCATTTATTTTTTTAAAGGTGGTCTTTAAGAATAGTTCTCCAGACCTTGTGGAGCTCTTTCAACATTTTATTTTGGACATTTACTGCTTTTCTACCCATTTTCAGTTCAGTCCTTTGACCTGACTATTTTCCGAGGAATCGTTTAACCACAAAAAGGCGCCCGACTCGAGGGATGAACCAGTGTTGTGTCCACGCATAACAGAAAGCTTAGCAAAGAACCGTTTTTTTATTATATTTATAGGGACAGCAGCATGTCACAAAAACACAAAATTTGGTTCATTACTTCAGATGAAACTACAGAATGACAGTGTGTGATTCTGAAATAGCCATTAGCCAAAAATATGGCACAACTTAGCATGGTATTCAGTGTCCTTAAAAAAATCTGAGGAAACTGGAGCACAAAAGAAAAAATGTCAGCTTTAAAAAAACAAAAAAAATCTGTACTAACAGTATTTGAAAGTCATGTTCTTACGAAACAGGAAAAACAAATCCAACAAAGACCTGACACAGGACCTTCAGATGATCCACAGAAATGGTCTCAATGGAAACTTGGCTGTCCAGAAGCCTGGACTGAAATTCAGTGGCAAGTGAAAAGGTACAGTCTGCAAAGTCTCTAAACACACTACCAACGCAGTAAAAATACACCTGTATAGAAAAACACAATCAGTCATGGATTGGCCTTCCCAGAGCCTGGACCTCAACATTATTAAAGCTCATGTCAAAGAACGAAAGGCAGCCAACGTCCAAAGAAGAGCTCTGAATGTCCTTCGAGAAGCCTGGAGAACTCTTCCTGAAGACTGCTTAAAGAAATGACAAGAAAGCTCGTCTAAGAGAGTTCAAGCGGTGTTTAAAAATACTGCATTTCCACACATTTTTGCACGTTTCAATAAATCACTGCACCTATTTTACACTTTCTTAGCAAAATATAAAGAAATCAGACTTCTGTACAGTACTGCAGATCATTCGATGAAACAAATCTCCACTTCTACATTAATCTAGTTAAAAGCTGCTTCGTGATATTAATTTGGGTTTCCACACACTTCAGTCGCCTACAGATGAAAAAGTTCCAAATCAAAGCAGATCCGTGTACGTTGTCACTTTACTTATCTCGGGTGAAACATGTGGGTGCACAGATTTTATCATCATACCTACACATCTTGTCACATTTACAGCCCGTGCCACAGATCCACAAGCACCACTGATCTCAAACCCGACACCCTTCCCCGTTTCCTTTCCAGAGGTGTGTTTGTGAGCTGCACTTGTCTTCTTGCCAATCCGATACTTAAGCACTGTCAGCGATTTTTTTTTGTCTTTACATAAAAACCCTCAGCAGAGATACAGTAACTCGGACTTTCGGGTTTTTAGCGCAGGGTCCTGCACAGAGCTGCACGCAGCAACTAGGTGCAGAAAACTTACCAATCGCTGCAGAGTACCATCAGCTGTTTTAAAAGAAACATTTTTCTTACACAGCAGAGAAAACAGACTGTTCATGCTACCGTTGGTCAGAATACACTAAAGAACTGCCAGAAAGAAAGCAACCAACCAACTGAGAAACTACCGTAGGAGAGCTCCACATCTGAAGCTGAAAAAGTTCTACACATATAAACAAAGAAATTAAATACGCACACCAGAAACACACAAACATACAAATCTGGGAAAACAGTACTGGGCTACGAATCTCAGATGTCTAACATGCGGTTTGAACAGGTTATTTAGGGGCTCTGCACGGCTAAAAGTTCCATGTCTTGAAGTGCAAACTCTCCCACATGCATCTCACACACACACACACACACACACACACACACACACACACACACTGCAGTGGTTTTCCTGCTTGTAAGCAGCAGTGTAAGATCAGAGGAATGCAGGCTCTCCCCTGGCTCTTACCTAAGGCGACTGGAACCCCATAAAAACACAACAAAAACAACCCCCCAGTTTCCACTCACACATAAACTTTAATGCCCCGTCTAATGTTCCTCTGCCCCGCACCCACGCTTGTGTCTACTCTCACACATGTGCATGTGCGTGTCCAAGTTTGTAAACTGCCAGTTTTCATTCACAGAAGCCCTAATTAAAGATCCTATTAGTTTCTCCGTGCCACCGCGCAGCGCGATCTCATCCACGCCGCAGATCCGCAGCTACATCTGCATCAGTATCGAACGGACACAAACGCACTGCTGATACTGCTAGTGCGCCTGCTGTTATCATTATGCAGCTATAAGATGCACGTCATCTTATAATATTTAAGAAAACAGACAAGAGCACGTGTTTGCGGCTCCTGTAGGCTGAAAACACGCCTGTGGCGATGTAGATGTCATTTAGAGCGAGCAAAACAGTATATCAACCATACATAAGCGTTCACGTATCATCCCTGTGTGTGACACACACACACACACACACACACACGCTGCTGCGGGGCAGCCAAGCATTGCATCATGTTCTAGAAATGGCTCCTGCTTTGACACCCAGCTCTTTACTAAACTGGTGTTGGTCACATGACGCAGAGCACAGCGTCATACCTGCGCCCCTGAAGCAACACAGATGTGCAAAACAAGGTCTTTGACACACTTTACACGCTCACTTCTGTGTCAGTGGGCTTTTTGTTTTTGTGTTGTTTTTAATGGAGACAGCTGTTTGACTTTTCAAAACATTATTTAGGGTATACAGGGTAAACCTTCTAGTCAGCTAAAATTACTACAGTAAATATGGACTCTACTGGATTGATCGCATGATTCACGGTGCACTTAAAAAAAATCATCCTGGAGCCATCAGTTCAACATTTTGAGCACCTCCTCCTCCTCCTCCTCCTTTAGAGACAGCCCTTCTTCTTTTTGAATAGCAGGTAGGCTGTTTAAAAATGTGTGCTCACGGCCGTGTGTCAGCACTTTTGTACCTCCAAACTCGGATGTCAGAGTTCAGGAGTGACGTCACGTTAGCGTGTTCCAAAAAAATCCAGGAAAAACAGAATTTGTTTTGGTTCTTGGCGAGGTAGAGCCAATCGGGTATCACTAACAACAAAACGCTTTAAAAACACAGTCATGGATAAAACCTATTCACTGCTGTGCGCGTGACTTATTTAATGAGTCAAAAATACACAACAGTTGCAGTACAGATTAAAAGTTTACAGTTTTAATTTCGTTTGGATTGAGCGCCACCATCTTGGATTGTAACGACGCTGGTCTGCTCTGACTTTCAGAGTGGCGTTCCACAAAACATTTCCGACTGGGAACTTCCAGCGTATTCAGGAAAGCACCGTTAGGGCAGCGTGAGACCCGAGCTCTTGGATTACTTGTACACAGGCCAATATCAGCATCTCAAACTTTTGCCACAATAAAAAGTTGCACTGTAAGTTTCAATAAAATACTGATAACAGCCACGTCCCATTTTTTTTTTAAACTTCCAGTGTCAGTGAACGATCTGCTCAAGTCAAACTATCATGGCAGCGTGTGTGAGAGGAAGACGGAGACGTGGAGAAAGACACTTCCCGTCTTATTTTCCTGACAGTAAGACCTGGCAGACAATCAAGGAGGCGGCACTACATGCCAGCTGCAGCAGTCGATGTTCAAGTATAAACATGGCCGAGGTTGTCATGCTTTGAAGGCTAGCCTGTCTGTCAGACATGAGACAGAAAAGAAAAAAATGTTCAAAAAAATAAAAAACAACACAGGCTATAATTGCCTTAAAAAAATAATAAGCATCCTCTCTGTGAGTCTTTCAATAGAGGACAATCTCTGTGTTTATGGTAGGAAAGAGCGACCGACTGCAGCACGGAGCAAACCCACAGCTGTTTTTTTGGTTTCATTTTTTTACAAAACAGTAAAACAAAAAACGAAACAAAAAAACTGCACATCTTATAACAAACGTTCACCTCAACTCTAAATGGGCATTTTATCCCATAATGCCTACTTTAGATTTTCCTGTTTTCTGACTCAGCAATTCACTCGAGTCCCTTCGCACATTAAGCAGATCCCGATCCTGTAATTACACATTACTTGCACTCACTGAATGCTAATCAGAGGGCGTGGCGTGTCCACGACCCCTGGCTGCTTATATTAAGGAGCAGCCGTCGACAACGCAGAAATCATTGCAGAAATCCTCTACACATTTAAAGACTGGTCAACACACAAACACTTACTTCTCTGGCAGTGATTCTGTGACCAACATCGTCCCCTGAAGTGTCCGTTGATGGTGCTCTGAGGGCAGATGGTCTGACCTTGGGCTATGCCTGGACACACGTCTCCACACTCTCTCTCATTCTTATTGGCCACGATGAAGTTGTCCTCCACCGAGTCCAGGATCTTGGACCAGTCCAGAGTGGCCAGGTAACACAGGTCTGGATTTTTCTCTATCCTCACGGCGCCCCGCGTGATGTTCATGAGGCTGTACAGGCCCACCTCCTTCATCTGCAGCATCTCGTAAAGCACGAAAGCATAGTTGAAGAAGAGGTTGTTGCCGCGGATCACCGTCAGGTTGGGGAACAGATCGGTGAGCGTCTCGAGGCCGTAGACCCTGAACAGCAGCACGTAGTCGGTCACCACTCGCAGTTTCGGGTAGCTCAGGCCGCGGAAGTCCTCCGTCCTGGTCTTAAACATGAGCAGGATTTTTAGGTGGCCCTCGATGATGGTGCAGTTCTCCAACGACTGGAGGTTGGTCACATTATTCCGGATGTCCTTGCTCGAGCAGACTGAAAGGACACACAGACGGAAGAGCATAAGAAGCAAGCAAGTTTCAATTAATATAAGCTTATTATTTCTTTATTAATGTTCTTTTAATTCTAAATGTTTAAATGTACTTTTGATACGGAACAATCAGTTTTCACAGATGAACTTAAGCTTCAGGATTGAACATTTTCCATAGATGTTATTTCTCACACATTGCAGCATACAGCGGGACACACGTGAGTTTGTACTGGAAATGCTGTGTTCGTGACTGAAGCGAGGGTGCTGCCCAGGTAAGGTGAATGCAGCACAATATTTGCCTATTATATTCATCCCTCTGCAATCCAACATCACGGGGACGATGATGCCTGCATCCTTCAGAGAGTTGTTCATTTGGAAAATGTTGCGCTGACTTTAATTCACTGCAATTAGTGTGGCAGTGTGTGTGACTGTGTCAGGCTAAACAGACAAAAGGGCCATCCTCAGTTTGCAGCTGCATTACAACAACTGGATGTGAACATCAGTACAAACTTCTTTTCCCCCGTTTCAGCCATGAAACCACCGCCGATTTGCATCAAGTTGAAGAAAGCCGTTCACGAAGCGGCCACTCAAGTCCCATCTAAAATGTGACTCTCCGAGGTTGCCTTTCTCTCTCTGACACACACACAGTCTCTTTTCTTCTCAGTGGCTTTAGCAGTATTTCTCCAGAGAGGACATTATTGTACAGCAGCGTTTGATCTGAGCGCAGCAGGCACGAAGGGGTTAACAGAAATGAAGCCTAGAACCAAAATGCTTTTCCACGCTCATTCATACTCTTTAGCTGCTGCAGACACAAGCTTACGTTTGGACAAATGCATGCGCATGCATCTGCACACACATCAGAGGAGTGGAGAATTCATTAGCAGACAGTAACTTTGGGAGAGATGTGCAGATAGTTTCTCGCTCCACATAATAACACGTTAAAGGCAAATTACAGGAGGAAGAAACACTTCGTCGTTCAGATTATGCAAGACAGGTGTAACGATGAAAACAGTATTTCTATTGTTGACGTGACAAAGCAGCTTTCGAACTCCAGGTTGGCAAAGCGGCCACAAAAACAACAACACTGCCATTTGCAAACCTGCGGATCCAAACCAACAGCTGTCACATGAGAGAAACGATCTTTTCAAAGGCAACCACCTAGCACACATTTACTGGAAAGCAAAGTCTGCGATCTATAAAGCATCATATATACACCCCAGCCCCATAAACACAGCTATTTCTCCTTAAACGTCCTCTTTCTTTGAACTGCCTTCAGCAGAAATGTCAGGAATAAGCACAGAGCGTGGATGTTTCTTCAGCAGAAGCAGGTGTTTAGTTTACATGAACCGACTTGCTGTATAAAGTGGAAGAGATGTGATTTACTGGCTCACACGGTGACGCAAAGGACGATGGCTGACCGCAGATTCTGCCCTGTTGCCACACCCATTTACATTTCACGAGCGTGCCCATTAAACTCAGTAGTTGTGAGACATAAAATCCTAATTTGCTCCCTTGATTTAACTATGCATGGACTGTATCAGCCATAACAACAGCCATTATGGCCTAAAAACAGATGGTCGTGGACATAAACCAGCACTGGCTAGGACTGATTCAAATGCAGCCTTCTAACGGAAGATGAAAAACTCCTTTAAACATTATAGTGACAGAACAAAAGAAATCACTACTTGCAGTTTTAGCAGAATGCAATGCAGCACAAACAGCTCTTCCCATACTCAGTATAAAGTAATAATTCATGCCAATGACTAGAACTAAAGAAGCTTCTCGGATGAAACGTCTTCAAGCAACTTAAAGAAGTCCAGACGCTTTCCTTTCCAAGCTCCTTAGACTACGATGACCTGGATGACTGAGAACCTTCGCAGACACATGCTAATTATTCACTCTGTTAATGTTTTCAGTTAATGTAGACTAAGTAAAGTGATACCTTTTTAGGAAACAGTGAATCTCAAAACCAGGCTTGAGCTTGTGCGCGCACTACGCTGCTGTCAGTTGTTGCTACAGGTGCAAAAATGCTCACCACGCTCAGCGCTCCATGCATCTAAATGCCGTGAACCCCATCTGCTTTATCGCTCTCATCACAACACGCGCACACACGCAGGCCATTTAAAAAATATATGTCAATAACACTGAACCCTGAATCCCAAAATAGAGAAGATTTATTGCAGTACATTGATTGGAAACTGACTTCTCACCTGAGCATGCCATTTCCCTACGTGTGAGCTATCCATTAACTCACCATTTGGTTAATGGTTGGCAAGAAAAACATGTCAACAATTCAGGTTCAACCTGCGACCAGAATCACGCATCAACAAGGTGTGTGAAGTGGCTTCTTCTAATGCAGAGCCACCTATAAAACCAGTAAACTACTGAACCACATTTACTACAAATTCACGCTGGCGAGAAGGGCAGGTCCAGTTAAACTTTAACTTGTAATCATAGGAACACACTTCCCTTCCTCCGAAAACATAAAGACTGAACAGTAAAAAATATCTGATGCTATATCAAGAACATTTATATCTGCAGTGGTGCTACGCTTGTTTGCTGTTAACTCTTTCAGAGAAATACAGAGTGCATAAAAATATCTTTTCTTCTAGCCTAGATTCAAGTAAGACAATCCTCAGTGGAGCAGGAGAAACAGGACATGTGGTGAGGTTTAAAAGAAAGAAGTTAAAGCAAAATGGAATCTTGTTTGCATCCCTCCACGTATCCACTGCCCAGTACGCACATTTTGTGCTTCTACTATAAATCACATCCTTCACTGTCTTTGACTCGGTGCTTAGATTGCTTCCAGTGAGAAGATGTGCAGCAAGCTGGGAAAACAAAACAAAACTGTGCAGCTATTCAAATTTATCCACGTTTGTGTGGACGCAGCCTACACCAGCTCAACTCTGTACTTCCGCCTGCAGCGAGCCTCGCCGGCAGCCAAAAACAACTCATAAAAGTAGTCAATAAATCCTTTTTAACTGTTAAGCATCTCATCAGATAACACTCGAGTTTGAAACAACAACAGTAACTCATTCAGGTGCCTTGACCACGCCTTGACGCAACCTGCATCTCAAAACACCAAAACACGCTTCTTCCTCGGCTGTGCGGCAGTTGGTGTTATTCCCAGTGATAACGGCAACCTTACACCTCTCTCTGCCCCTCCTGCCTTATCTCCGGGCCACATCAAACAGGCCCACAGGCCGCCCACTCGCTGTCAGCCTGCAGCACTAACCGGATACCTATTGTGAAACACGACAACATAACAAAGTGTTACGCAACAGCACAAGGGCCAGGGTTCAACTCGCCCCTGCCCAGAGTTATCTTCAAGTCACACCAAGAGGACTCGAGCCTGACCCTTTTTTTAAAGAGCGCAGGTAAGAAATCCGTCAGGGGAAATGAGTTCTGGTCACTCGGCATGCTGACATGCTAGCCATGTCATGTTTCCTGTTAGAGAAGCTTCACTGACACAAAGAAATGTTAGAGGGCCATGAGGGCAAGCAGGAGATGGAAGTGCACAGAGCCTCTTTTGCAAAATGGAGTCTTGCTTTCAACTGACAGGAGGGAATGCTGGGGGGGGTCCGTCGGGGGTCGAGGCGACAAAAGGGAGGAACAGCAGTCAGGAGTCAGGGGTTGGTTGTGAGAGTCCCTGTGTCTTTAAAATAATGAGCCTTCTCCTCCCAGGTTTGGTAGCAAGGAGATCCAGGAGTGAGCTAACAGGGAGAGGAGGGGGGTGTGGTCAGAAGGAAAGGGGT
>VUQG01002686.1:4579-41638 GCA_015106755.1 Etia nguti
GACATTTGAGAAGAACTGACAGTATGTTTTATTTAAATATTAAATAAAACATATTAAAAATATACAGGAACAGTATTTTAGTTAACTTCACATGGCCCTACAACTGTCTAAACAATAACAACATTAGGGTGTTAGACCGGCCTCCTTACTAGCCTAAAATGATTCCCATTGTGCACCTTTAGGACATTCTGGTTTTGGACATAGGCCAGTATGACCACCCACCGAGTATTCACCATGTGCACCAACATGCACTACCAGCGATGTGGGATCAGATTCTTTACAGGATCAACAAAGTGGTGACCTCAATGCCATACAGGGTCCAGGCACTCCTAGCAGTTAATACTAGACACAAACACTACTGATGTTAAAGGAAGTCCTACTGTGAAACTCAAAACTTCTGATGTCTGCAATGTGTGTGTGAACTTCCATACTCCATTAAAAATACTTGTAATATATCTTATCAAATATATACAAAAATATTGTGTTTTTAATGTCTCGTAGTGTATTCATTTCCAGAGTTGAAATTACCAACTTTTACAGTTATTGTTTCATCTGTTCTTAATCGTTGAGTCATATGGGGACCATATGATAGGCCAACAGAAAATCCTGATACAGAGGAGGACTGTGTGATGAAGAATATATGTTTACTTGGCACAATAATAATATTCATCTGATAACTCGTGCAAAGTACACTTTGCATGAGTTATCAGATGAATATTTAAACATTTCTGACAAACCAGAAGTGACACCAAATGACTTGATACTATATATCTGTGTATATCTGGCTTTGATATGAGGCTACAAAACAATTTCATAGGGGGGTAAGACTTTACAAAAACTACTAACTCAAAATCAATCAAAGTTGTTATTCAAGCTGAACTCCCAACCTTTGAAAGTTAACAGGAAGTTATTTTACGTTCAGTGTTTTGCCATATGAGTTTAAAATGTTCTCTATCTGATAAAATTTTAGTCCAACAAAGATGAAACACAAAAGAAAGGGAGGGGCAACATCTTTCCGTGCTTATTTAAGATTATGTGATAACTTAGCGCGTGGTTAACTCAGTCAACCATGTTGTTGTCTGATACACAGTGTGTCATGTTTCCTGTTTGGTTAATGCAGCAGCATTTGTCACAACTATCTGATTCACCATAAATAAGAGGAAGAGAATGTTTACAGTAAAATAATTTAATACTGTGTACACAAACATAATGGCCGACTTATAGCTTCAGTGTTTTAATTAAGTTAACTGGAAAAAATGAAGAAAACCTACAAGACAAATGTTTGAGGGTTTTTTTTTTTTCAAATATCGAACTTCACACTGTTTTCCTGCATGCAGCCACAGCCTGCTCAAATGTTATTGGCGAATACAATTAGCACTACATGTAACTCGAACAGTACCAAACATTTTGTCCCCAGTTAAACCCCAAATGTATAAACAGATGTCTTCTCTACAATCACCGTTTGTCTCATTAAACCAAAATGTTAATGACTGATTTGTATGTATCTTGTTTTCAGGTTAACATGTTTGAGTTCATGAAAATGACAGAAACAGTCTTATCGTAACACTGGGAAACTCATGTTGCACAACTGGATTGAACTTGGACAATCAGTGCAATTTAATCTTGTGACATACAGCTGTTACTCTTTGGCCTTGCTTAAGCTGTCTTGTCAAAAAATGTTGTGTGACACATTTCAGAGGTCTGAACTTGCTGAATGACTGATTATCCTTTATTTTAACAGAGAGTAGAATCAAACTATGCAACATAGTCTGCGTGTTCACAGCCTCCTGAAAGAAAAATGCATACGTAATGGTGTTGTGGTCCATAGTCTCAGACCCAGGGGTTTTATTTTCTGGATTTTAATTTTTCTGAGTATTCTGTTTGACTTTTAGTTCGCTTATTACTTTAATTTATGCATGTATTTCTTTGGTATTTTATTTAGTCATTGGCTCTTAGTTCCGGCTTCTGCTTGTATTGGAGTTTATTTGAGCTCTCAGTTTCCCTTCTTCTCTTTATCTTGTGTTAAGTTCACTCATGTTCAATGCTTCTGTTTATTTCCTGTTTTATTGGTCTCCCACACATTGTGTCTAGTTTGATTTCCTGTCCATTCACCTTTATTGTGTTCAGCTGTGTTTAGTTTCCCTCCTGTTTCCACTTCCCTCATTACCTCGTGTGATTTTATAGTCTAAATTTGCCTGTCTCCTTTGTTGCGTGATGCTGTGTTGGTGTCTTTTTTTTTTTTTACTTCAGTGCTGTTTTGAATTTTGTTAAGTTTGTGTTCTGAACATTGTCATCCACAATAAAAGCACATTTTTGTTTAACCTCTAGTCTGCCACCGCAAACTGCATGTCGATCTAATCTTCCTGCGTTGTTTTGACAAATTAAATTTAACTTTTAATTTTTTTTGTATCTTCTGATGATTAAAAAAATTAACAGACTTATAGATACATAAATTAATTTTAATGTAAGGGCAGGACAGACAAAAAGTTTGATAGAGAGGACTGTGAGGATGGGGGAGACATACTCTCCAGCCACAGTGTGTTAGTTTGATAGAGCCTGCAAAGTATCTTATAAAAGCATTTGTGAGAAACCAGCAGTGATTGGACATCACAAATCTGTATATGAAAGTCAGTTCAAACTACGAAATATGCTAAGCTTGTTTGCGGAGCTTAATAAGCAGCTTTCATTTCTTACTGAAAACAATTAAAATAAGAGCAAGATTTTATAGTGAGTGTTCAGACTCGAGGTAATACCTGCAGATAGCACAAAGAGATGGTTTTTATTCTACTGGTTGTCAAAGCATTAAATGTAAATAAAGAATAAATGTTTTTCTGTTGCAGAAACAGAAGGACTAACTGAGGTCAGGATGCTGATGCCTTGGTGTGACAAGCTGTTCACAGAGGCATGTAAAAGGTAAGAACATTCATGGGGTGATAAAGAGCCAAATCTGAAAAACAAAACTGATATCTATAGGTTAAAACAAGTATGCAAGGATAAAACAATATTATCTGCACATAAATTAAGACCAAACTATAGTACACATTCAGTCCTTTAACATATCAGTGTATTTGGTTATATTTAGTTGAACAAAGAAGAAACAAACAAGTAAAGGGGGGGCTAACACTTCAACGTGTGGTTTCTTTTGTGAACTTTGTTGTTGTTTCCTGTTTGGTGAATGCAGCTATGGTTTCCACAGCTATCTGATTTTCCATAAAGGAGGAACAGTGCATTGTAGTTTGCTGTGTATGGGGCTGCATAGCAGCAACTAGTCAGGGTCCCTATGCTGACCCCTTCCACTTCCAAAAGCGCAAACAAATGGGCATGTGATCATCAGATCACAAAGTATTAGAAGAAGGTGGTCTGTCATTTGCTGTTAAATGGATGGCCAGGTGCATGTGCGTCAGTTGCCTGTGCAAAATTGTATTCTCTGATAGCTGTGGCCTCTTTCTGCAGGATAACGGGCCCTGCCACGAATTAAAAATAGTTCAGGAATGGCTTGAGGAGCATAACAACGAGTATGAGGTGTTGACTTGGCCTCCAAATTCCCCAAATCTCAGTTCAATCCCTCTCTCTCATAAAAAACTATAAAATAAGCTGAGCAGAGAACACAGGGAGGATACTTTTACAAAGCTAATGGCACAAACATGCAAAGCTTCCATCCAATGTTTAATAAAAAAATAAAATAAAAAATAAAATGTATTAAAATAATTGTAAACAATAAAATAATTGTGAACAATAAAAAAGCAACTGCCAAAAAAGTCATGAATATTACTCTGAGCTGTAGGTGTGCCGTTTGGGAAATTTTAATGAACAATGTGGTACTTTCTACCAGATTTGAGTCTACTGAAGTTAAAGCTTTAGTGTGTTTAAAATAATAAAAAAAATATCCATCTATAAAATGTTTTTAAGAGATAAATGCACATTAATAAAACCACTAGAAATAGAAAAACAGATGCCACAGATACGCAAGATAAGATAAGATGTTGTATTGTGTGTGTGTGTGTGTGTGTGTGTGTGTCTGTCTGTCTGTCTGTCTGTCTGTCTGCGTGTTTTATGAAGTTTTATGAAATAGCTATAAATACCACAAAAAGACGATGAACCATCCACAGAGCTACGCATAAGGTATGATATATCAGTGTGGTGCTAAATCAAAGCAGGAATAAAACAATATCTGTGCATAAAACTTGAGACACATCAGTGTATATGATAACACTTAAACCAAGAAAGAAAAAAGTTAAAAGAAAAGAAGGAACCAACTGTTATCACTTATAGGTGATATTTTAATGTGTGGTCACTCACTACCAAATGTCTTGTTTCCTGTGGCTGTGCTTCTCGCATTCGGCATTATGAGACACTGCTGTGAGAAAACAGTGAGAGAAATTGTAATTGACAAACACATTTGACATTCTTGTAGCTGCACAAAGCTACACTGTGTTAGAAATATATATAATATTTAGCAAATGCTAAGCAAGATAGAAACATGTTTTCAAAAACAGCCATAAAATGTACTCTTATTGTTAAACATACAGTAACTACTCTCCTGTTCCACTTTATATATTTTCAGCTGAAATGAAATTAATTACCATCAGGGGTTAATTATGAGATCACAGGTAACAAAGTTGATGAGAACAAACAGTGATTGTAGAGAATTAGTCAGGACTGACCAACAGCTTTGCTTCGTCTTTCTCTCTTTTTTTCTCTCTTTATAGAAATATTTCCCATAAAAGATGGACGAATACAACTGATACAATTAAACCAGATTTATCAGATTAAACACTTTATTACATTTTAATGTTTAAGGTAAATAAACACAACTATTGATGTGTTAATAATAATATTTGTCATGCTTGAAATGAGTTTTCATACAGCTCATTAGTGTTGAGCAGGTTTTTTGTAACTGCTGTTTGAGAAGCTTCATTGGCGATAATATTTTTTTCTGCTCTAGTGTCTATTTGAATCTAATAATAGATGAGCTGTGCTGTAGATAGACCCTCCTCCCCATCCTTTAAAGTCATCAGGAAGTTTTGTTTTTTTTAACAGAGCTGTGAAAGGTGTTGTGCTTCACTTCTTTTTGAAAAGCCTGAGGTGAGGGTCACAGAGGTGAATCTTGATGCTAAATTTTCAGTAAATATTGAAGGAATTGATTAAAAATAATTAGATACAGTTTGTTGTTTTGTTATTGTGATTCAGAGACAGTTGGACTAACTCTGAAGTCAGGAGCTTGAAGCCTCAGCATGATGAGCCATCCACAGAAATACATAAAAGGTAAGAACATTAATGTGGTGGTAAATCAACAGGGAGGAGAAAAATCTACACTTTTTAAGAACAATGCTGTTTTCATAGAACAAAACAATATCTTTTTAGTTAAAATATCTTAACCCGTTATTTACAATTTTGTCATACGACTATATGAAATACCTCATTTATGAAGAAAAAAAATTAAAAAGTCAGTCATGTTGTTATGTAATATACACTGTGTCATGTTTAATCCAGCTGTGTCTAAGGTTTTATACACTGGAAAAACACTGGAATAATATTAAGCAGTGAAATATCTTTACATTTTTCCTCAGCGTCACTAGAGTTAGAACTATTTATTAAATGTTTATGTACTTGTGTGTTCACTTTCTGTCTCCTCTAAATCAGGTGAAGCTCTTGACTCTCAACATGCAAAATCAAACAATGGGTTAAAGCTCAGAGTGGCCGTGCTGGTTGTCTGTGTTCTCCTGGTATCGGCTCTTGTGGTAACTTATCTCTGTGAGTTTGTAGTTTTATTCATGTAGCTTTAATTAAATAAGTGTCTGATCTACCGTAAATTAATTGACAATCAGAATGTTTACAATAAAATTGTGAAGAAAAACTTTAGTTATGACTTTTTAATTCATCTGCATCATATGAAATCCTTTTATTTTAAAAATCCAGGCTTCAGGACAAATTTTTCCAGAATTTTAATTAAAAAGAAAATAAATTTTAACAGTAATTTAGTTGTTAAAGTCCAGTGAGCTATATTATCACCTGCTTTCCTATGACAATCAGCATCAGGTCCTTGCTTCTAGCGCTCTGTCTTAAGCAACAACTGCAATTCATTACAGTCAATTATTTATTTATTAAGGTTAATAAAACCTGTCATAAATCCATAACATGACATAATTTTGAGTTGTAACATAATAAATTGGATGCATGGGAAAGTCATTCATAAATGTGTTTTACACTGAGGTGGGACTATGCTTTTTAACGCAATGTTTTTATTGTAATTCATATGTTAAATATATGTAATTGATTATTTTTATTTGTGAACTATAATTTAAAAATCATAATTAAACTGCAACTCAGATATTCTCCTTTATGTGTGCTGCACTGTCGCTGTGGAAGAAGGATGTCTGACACTTGTTTTTAAACAAATTAAATATGTGACTTTTCAGTATAAGCATATATATAACAACTATATTCAATTAGAAATAAAGCATTTAAAATCATCATTTTACTATACAGTTTTATCATGAAACATTTTTTAAGTGGTTGTGCTGTGCATTTAGTTCAGTAGCTAATGGTTTTAAGATTAACCAAGATACTCTACTCTGTTTATGTGGATATATTTTTTGCCTGCATGCTACCAAAGCCTCCTCAAATGTGATCAAAATTGGGACAAGTTTACTGACATAAGAGAGGTTCTCGTAACAAAGATCTTCTCCTTGGCTATAGACTATGCAATTTTAAATACAGATGAAACCAAAAATATTACTGGCTGATTTGCATTTTTTCTTTTTTGTATTTTTTCATTAGTGTTTGAGCTTTTGAAAACCAGAGAAATGCTGAGAAACCTTGAACTGAAGCAGGAAACTGTAAAAACTGATGTCAGAGGTAAGAATATGAGACTCCTGCTTATTGTACTAAACTTTTGTTTGTTTGTGACCTCTGGAATTTAATCATTAACACAAAATATCATTATTATTAAAATTTATTCATTGTTTGTTTGTTTTTCTCACAACATTCTAAGCAGGAAATATTTTCATACTCACAACCATAAACATGATTTCTTTCACCTGACTGTCTTTGATGTAATCTCTTCAAAGTTGAACCATATTACAAATGTAAAGATGGCTGGGAGCAACATGGAGGAAAATGCTATTATTTCTCCATTAGCAAATCATCCTGGAATCAGAGCAGAACTGAATGTATCACTACAGGAGGAGGCCTGGTTAAGATAGACAGCGAAGAAGAGCAGGTACAAAACACTGCTGCAGGTTCATGTTCTCACCCTCATGTTTCATCATCCCAAGACTGAAAGTTTCACAAAGTAACTTAATCATTTTTTTCTGTTTAGAGTTTCTTGAGGACAACCATTCAACAAAAAATCGAGGGCTATGACAACCTTTTCTGGATCGGACTGACAGACTCAGCAGAAGAGGGCAGATGGTTATGGGTGGACGGCTCACCGCTGAATGAAAGGTTTGATTAAATCCAATTACAATATAATAGATAGATATACATATACATATACTTATATCTATGTAATGTACTACATGGTTTGCCTATTCACAATAACAGTCACCGTAGAGGTGCATTATACTGTAAGGAAAACAGAAAGAAGAGAGACCACCAGCGGTACTCAGTGACAGTGAGGTGGCGAGCACAAAGAGAAGGGCTTAGAACGACCAGAACAAAACACAAACAGTGAGGAGGAGGAAACAGATTTTATGACATGCAGTGGTGGCAAATAAAAAACTGAACAAATTATCGAACTGTTTTTGTTTATTTTCAGAATCAAATTTTTACATTTTACAGTCAATGCCCGTTCTGTTCTTCATCCCTTAGTTTGGCATTTTGGTTCTTTACTGAGCCAAATGATTTTACTGGAGAAGATCCTGATGGAGAGGACTGTGCGTGGATGGGGCCAATGGATTGGTTTGATAATTCCTGCAAAGTAACTTTGAGAAGTATTTGTGAGAAACCAGCTGTTGCTCTGTGTGTCTAAAATTCAGTTCAGGAAGTAGAGGTGGGAGCAAAGGACACAATGAGGCTGTTTTTCTAAAGCTAATGCTGCAAACTTTTAAAGCTTCCTTTCATAAATGTTTAATGAAAAGATATATATACCATTTTTAATTGAATGTTAATAATTAGTTTGTTCCTTATTTTTTTAATGTATGTATTATGTGCTAAAACTGCAATGTCACCAGTGAAATGGCTTGTTTTTTATTTTTAGCCGTAACTTTTAAGAATTTACATCAGTGTCTGACCTCACAGAGGAGGGTTATATAACTAAAGCCTATAAATATAAGCGTTGTTCTGTCTGTTTTATTAAAATAATATAAAGACTTTCCAGACTGTAATAGACTCAAGGGAGAGAAAAGAAAGACAGTTTAAACCAACAGTTAACATTTAATTTTGGAAACTTGAGGGAAACTTTTACAGTAACAGAGATATTTGTTGCTGGTCTGTAGGGTTCAGACCAGCCTTTTAACCAACGCAGAACTCTCGCTATTAGCACCACGAAGAGAAAACAAAAACATCGCTGGCAACTTGATGTGGAACGAGTTATGACGGGAACACTGGCACAGATGTGAGGCGGATTTCTGCTTTGCTCAGATTTTATATTGCTGGGAGGTTTCTTCTTTCACACGCCTGCTAATTGACTGGTCAGACAAATTTCAAGGTAAACTGGTGATATAGTAGTAACATATGGAGCTGGCATGATGAAACTCTTATTTACGGTTTAAGAAAGTTTTACATTCATTTGGAACCTCAAAATTCTCTTAGCTCCATTTTTAGCTTCCCCCAGCTGCTGATGGAAACATCTGGGGTCTTTCTGCCACTTGTTCATGAACAGTATGTTTTTAAATGGCCATCTTTCATTGAATCATGCTGATGTTTTTACTATGTATATATTTTTGAATCAATCTTGATGCACTTATTAGAAAAGTCCTTCAAACATTGAGTCCTCCTGATCAGGTGTAAATGATGGGACATCCAGTGGTTACGGGGCCATACATGTACCCTCTCTCCTGCAGCCCTCTGACAGCAAGGATTCGGATGATCGTGGCTTCCATGCTGCTGTCATTGAGAGGGGCGGGTGAGAACCACAGAGGGCTGCTGGGGAGGCAGCTCCGATCTGGCTGGAGGTAGAAAAGATCGCTGCGCTGCCACAGCGATGCTGGACTACATGAAATAGGAGAAAATGTGTTTTTAAAAAAATAATAATAATAATAATTTGAGGTCATTAAAATTAGACAGCTCTAAATGTAAATACATTTTATACATCTTGTACCTCATTTTAGAGTAGATACAGAACTGTTTCAGTTTCTTATGCATTAAATGGGTTAGCAAATCTCAAACTAGAAGAAGTAATACAGCTGACAGACGGCAATAAAGGGCGATAGGCATAAATCCCTAAGGAGTTAGAGACACCGACCACTTGGAGAGGTAGAACTCGTAGAGTCTGACTGGACAACGAAGGGGGTTCTCTGGGTTCTCCATCATCTCCAGGAAATCCTCTTCAGACTCGTTTTTCTTAAACTTCTTAGGTGGGACATCATACGTGTCTGAAGGACACACAAAAACCACAACAACATGACTTAAGTAAAAATGTAAACTAACGTGTCATATAATTTACTATACATGAATTTCATTTGGACCCTCAGCCGTATTGGTACCCGACTCTTCCTGGTTTGTACAAGTAGGTGGGTGGAAGCGTAGGAAGGTGGTCTTGCTGTTGCTCTTGCTGGTTTTGGTGCAGAGTGTGATGTTTGCAAAGGACAGCAGGCGGTGCTGCTCGACTGTGGTGAATCCAAAGTACTTGCAGAAGAAGAACAGCAGTGTGTTGAGCAGGACAGTGGGGGAGTACGACCCCAGCTGTTTACAGTCCCACAGAAACTGCTCCTCCACACAGGAGAGGACACAGCCTGCAGAAAACAACAGGAAGCTGATGGACCTGATCAAAATATCAAAGACAGGAAAAAACTAAGCTGCTGAAGATAATTTACCTCCGCCTTTGACTGAAGGTTTAAGGATCTTGGTCAGTTCAGTGGAAAACCTGTGGTAGATCAGATCACTGAATATGTTCTCCAGCAGACCGTTCTGAAACAGAAACTACAGAGAAAGACGAACACAAATATGGCTCATTAAACACTAAACACAGGATATGGTTATGAAAAACAGGTAGGTGACAAATTAACAGAAAAACTAAACAATCACTAAGTGCTGGATCACTGTGCCCACAGAGCAGCATCAAAGCCCCATGACACTCTCCCAGTCTCTAAATCTGATCATTAGCCGCCCCCTCCTTTTGTTTCTTTCACCTCTTTATGTGTGTGTGTGTGTGTGTGAGGTTTCTGAGGTTGTACCAGTGATCTTCAGAATAACCACACCCCTGCACACTGATGAGACATGAAAACCAAACATATAGGCAAAGGTCAGTACGCTAGTATAGATAACACCGGGTAGTGTGGAAACTTGTGCTGTAAAAACAAGTCCACCCCCATCGAGTTCGCCCAAATCACCAGAACACAAACGTCATAAAGCCCAGAAGCCCCAGATTCTGAGCTTTTTGACGCAAAGACCATGAACCCAAGAACACCAGCGTGCTGTGTGAAAAACATGCATGAAAGTCCACACCAGTGTCTAAAGCCACCATGGAGATCTAGTATAAGTCAGCCAGCAGACCTAGTAAGGGCACCCAGAGAGAAGGGCCCACACTGCCACAGAAGCCGAGGGACACCAAACAGACCCAAAGCCCAAGAAGGTCACAGGCCAGCACAACCCAGGCACCATGGCCCACCCCCAAAGGTGCAAGACAACCAGCAGCCCCAAAAGGAGCCCACCCAAGCCCCACACTCCTGGACCCCCATCAATCTCGGAAGCAAGAGCCACCCACCCCAACTCAGACAGCCGGGCAAAGGGACAGGACAGCAGGGAGGACCCTGGCACTGCACCACACAGGACAGCACAACGCATGGGGGGCAAAAAAAGGAAAAGGGAAGAGAAGGAGCCAGAGAGCCAAGTTAGAAAGAACCAGCAGGATCAGGCAGCCAATTTGCCAATAAATATAAATGTATATACTCTTATTTCTAGTCTTACCAGCTGAATGCTGAGGCAGAGGTAGAACAGCCTGTCAGGGGAGTACGGCTCTCCATCGGACTGTTTCACCTCCCTGATGAAGCAACGCAGGCAGTCGCTCAGTTCAGCCACAGAGCAACGAAGGAGGTCTGCCTTCAGCGTCAATGCATGAGCTAACAGATGAAAGAGTAATGAAAAAGTTTTAGTGGATTAGCTTTGGCATCAATGCATTCATGAAACAAAATACAAAAAAAATAAAGTCACACTGAAATCGTATTCATCTGCTCTTTTTTATGAATTATTTGTGAGAATGGAAAGACAAAAGTTTCTCACAGGACTGTTGATTTTATGGTCTCTATACACTGAAGGTCAAAGCTTGTTTTCCTGCTACACGACCTGGGCATCGTGCAGTCACTGAATCGACCATGAACTCCTCTGTATACCAAAGTATTTGGCTTTGAGGTCAAATGTGAGGCCCAAACTGAATCATGAACAGGATAATGATCCCAAGCACAACAGAATGGCTCAGAATGAATAGAGTCACAGTCAAAGTCCACACCTCAACTCAACTGAAATGCTGTGGCGGGACCTTAAGAGAAATTTATTCCTGCTAGATTCTACAATGTAGAGGGGTGTAGTTACTTTTTCACAGGAAAAATGGGGAAATTTTCAAACAGCAGCATGAAGTTCTTAAAAGTTAGAAAAAAGATACATCCTCTACCTGCACATATGCACGAACAAAGCAGAAAACAGCACGTTTTATGACTATAGTGGTGTTTGTTGGAATGTTTCCCCCTGAATTTTTTCACCTCATTTCAAAGAGGAAAACAATCTAAAGCTTACAGAAAAACAAGTAAAACATTTTTTAAAAACATACAAGAAACGGGCTCCAGGTTGGTTTGTGACTTTCTCCACTTGATCCATCTCTTCCAGGCACCAACTCCACACTCACTCTTCAGTGTGTTTTGCTTTGAAGACACGAGCTCAGTAAAGTCTGTTTCAGGAGTGTCTTCCTCATCTTTCTTTGAAAGCTGCTCCAGGTTACAATCCTGAGACACACAGAAGAGTCAAAACCACGGAAAAGAAACATCACGCAGCTTCTAACCAACCACCTCAGGTGGTTTCTTACCTTGTTCTCGTCTTTGTCCAAAGTTTGTGGTACTAAAATTGGAGCAGGAGGAGCGACAGGGGATCTCTGAGGAGTTTCCAGAGCTGAAGGAGGAGAAAGAGGTGGGAGTTCAGGAAGAGGACTTCTGGGCATGTCCTCGTCTGAAACTGGAGAGGAGGTTTTGTGGCCTCGTGGCTGAGTGACCGGCCCAGCGCTGGTATCAAAGAAATCCTCCTGGTTGTTGAAAGTGGGCTGAAAATCTGCACGCAAGTCACTGCTGCAGCTACTAGCGTGGTCTGGAAACAATGAAAAAACCAAGAGAGAGAAACAATTCTTTTATCCTTGATATTTTTTATTATTAGAGAAAAAAATATGTGCACTTATTACAGGAACACAGGACCTATAATTCATGTCACAAGACCTTTTACATAGCACATATTCAGACAGCTCAAAGCAGTAAAACCAGCAAGTTCAATAACTGCACCTAAATGGAGTAGAGCCAGCTGTTATTATTACTAACCCGAAAAACACACTGCATGTAAGTGTTGTTGAAGCTAATATTATCCTGTGTATTAACATTATTACCAGTAATACTAAGGTGTGTTTGTTTAAAGGAAATCTCTGGTGACACAGGATCGTTGAAACAGCTGTGACTGTCACATCCATCCCAAGTAAACCGAAACATTAAGTGCTAAATGACTGATGAGACCATAACAATGACACAAATAGAGGGAACAGACATAGTTGCTGTGATTTGTATAAAAGCAGCTGTTTGGCTCAGTTTGGTTGATGTGTTCATAAATGTTGAAAAGTCATTTTTCTTACCCAGATACTTCAGGTCGTCCTGTCCCTGTAAAAATATAACTGTGTAATTATTTTATGTAATTAAAAACAATTCTTACCCTGCAGGGATGAAGGCTTGGGTCTTTCTTCCTCTTTTATCATTTGTCCATGCTTCTGCCCTTCCTCTCTCTGCTCAATCTCCATCTCAGGCCTGATGTTGAGCTCGCCCTGTAAGTGTTCAGGATGCAAACTCTCTGTTGTGCATTTCACCATTGGCTCAGAGCCATCTGTCTTCACAGGGAGTACCAGGGGCACAGGCAGCTGTGGGAAACACAGACTTAAGACTCGGGTTTCTGTGAGGCTGTGCTGCTTATATCAGGACTGATTTTAAAAGGTTGAAACGCAGCAAATGACAAATGTACTTAAAGTTAAAAGCAGCAGGACAAATAGCTTTCAACAAATTCTCATCATTTTTTAATGAAACAGAATTCAGATATTTTTTTCCTCAAACAGAAACAAACTTAAAGGATTTTTTTTAAATATGTAACCTAGAAAATGACAAAGCAACATTTAAATACATTTAAAGAATGAGAACATTTGTCTTACAGTAATGGTCTCATATTCGCTTAAGATCAAAGATGTGTTTTACCCACCGGTAAGGGCAGGCCCACCAGCTGTGGAGTGTACTGGCTGTACATGTTCATAGGCACAGGAACGTAAACCGGCACTGGGACAGGCAGGACTACGACTTTAGGATCACAACGTTCTTCTAACAACAGAAAAGAAAAAATTGAGTAAACACCAAAACTGTTAATTCTGAAAAGATGGTACCTGTTCATGTTTTACTACAGACATTTTATGTGCTTCACCTTTTTGTGTCTCTATTTTTAGAGCCTGTTCTGTACAGGAGACCCCTTTGTTATGAACCAGCGGAGTACAGATGATCGACTTGTTCTTCAGCTCCTTTGGCACAGTCTGAACGCTGGCCTGAAGAACAGACAGGTCACAAAAACATTTTTTAACTACAATCAAATCAAAACGATGACAAAAACAACTTGTATGAAAACCGAAGTTTATAAAGAAGCAATTTGATTAAAACATCTTTGCAAACTTACATGTCCAATTACTTTGGTTTGAATGTCAGTGATGGAGCCTGTGGAGAAATGATAGTCAGAAAAAACATGGCAACAAAGGTAAAAACTGTAGTCAGAGCAGCTAAAATGAAACACACCCAGCATCACAATTTCCCACAATTACTACTCAGTTTATTTCCTGAGTGAAATATTAAAATGTGTTAATAAATAGTGTGTCTGTGTGCGTGTACCAAGCTGTGGAGAGGCTGCTGAGGCGCCGTGCTGCCTGGTCAGAGCATTAGCCAGCGATATAACATTCCCAATGACAGGACAGGACTCTGCTGGTGCTGCAGATACCAGAGTTGAAGAGACTTTAATAACCACAGCATTTACATCGTCATTGAAAATTAAGAAAGAAACTTTAAGACACAACAGCAGCTTCTGTCCACACCCTGAGCTCACTAAAACCAGCAAAGCTCAGGAGAAATAACCAAAATAACTGAAACGGTACACAAAGGACATCTTAAAGTTGCACCACATTTTTCAACTAAGGATATTATGTAAGTGTAAACTGAACACCTCGAAGAATTGTTTCCTAAAAATAGATCCAAGCTTGTTTTAGCTGATTAAGGGCTGGATAAAGAACCCTCTAACTCTACATGAGCTTAAAACCAAAGAAATCCAACAAATGCTGCTCTGGTCCTCTCACACATCATTATAATCATTATGATACAGCAAATGTGCGTACCTCCGTCGAGCATCTGAACCTTGTTACTGCAGAAGTGTAGGAGACACTTCATGCCACAGAAGTATTTGACCTCTCCCAGCAATGGCAGACTCTGCTTTAGTTTCCCTTTGTGACTGCAGGTGTCACATTCTGCCACCTGAGAAAACGCAGTTAGGAGGAGACTTAGTGCTTAGCACTACACACACTGTACATTTTCTTTCTACAAACTCGGGGGGGAAAAAAGGAAAACCCCGCTCCATCTGCAGCAGGCAGACTGTGCAGAGTGTGAGCGTCACCCTCCACTTACATGGCTTAGGAGCATTTTGTATTTTGAGCAGCAGGCTTCAGAGCAGAACTCGATGTCCATGTCTTCACCCGCTGTCGTCACCAGACTCTTGGATATCGAGTGGCAGTAATTGCACGAGCGACAGTGTTTACCCCACTTCCCTTTCAGCTCTTGACAAAAGAGCGTCTTGCAGGCTGCGAGAAGAGAAATGCGAGGCTTCTGTAAACTTCCCGATCATGTGAAATGGACCACAAACAAACTACACTGACATGTTCTCCTTACCATCGCTGCAGAAGCAGCAGTCTTTGCCGCCGATTCTCTTGACGTCTTTGATGATTCTTTCATTCTTACAGTATTCACAGGTAGCCGTGATGCTGTTGACCCTCTTAAATTCTTGAAAACAGGCCACACTACATGCGAAATATATATTTTCCTGCACACAAACACGGTTATATTTTGATCCAAATCAGTCCACATAAACATGAATGTTTCTGGCAGTTTACAGGTGACAAAGAGACAGTTTAACAGTTGGTGTAATAACAGTGTCGAACAAACAATCCATACAATCAAGAGAGAAAAAAAAGGAATTTCAACAAAATTTTCAACCCATACAGCCCTCAGGGTTTGTGGTTCTCCACATTTAAAGAAAGGACGGGAGAATGGTACCTTTCTCTGGATGACTTTGGGTGTAGTTAATACGATGCTTTGACACTGGGCACATAGCAGCTTCGGTGGTGGATTGAGGAAATCCCTTTGACTTTTATCAGTGACTCCTGCTGAATTCTGGCTCTCCTGTAGATCAGAAAAGAGAAAAAAATGGATGGGCAATTGTTCTAAACTTCTGATAGAAATTTGAAAAACAAAATCTTAAAGTCAAGCA
Organism: Etia nguti; assembly: GCA_015106755.1. NCBI lineage: Eukaryota > Metazoa > Chordata > Actinopteri > Cichliformes > Cichlidae > Etia > Etia nguti. The sequence goes on from VUQG01002686.1 coordinate 20,486, forward strand.
CGCTGTAAAGAAAGTATTTTCCCTTTAGGTGCTTTTAAATGTTTTTGGGTGGCAGTCCAGGGCTTTGTTTTAGTAGCATATACTAAATGCATTACCCTGAAATCCATGCCACACTTAAGAGTGCAGAAGTTTCTGATGGAGGCATCTGACATGGCAAGGTGACAGGTTGGTACTGCAGTCTTACCACAGTGGTCACAATTCAATGAGGCACCTGAGGAGAAGGGGAGGTTCAATCAAGAAAAGCATTAAACTGAGTAGATTTATGTTTGCACCTTTGAATTTGAAGTCATCTTCCAATTCATCTCCAGGCTTTACTCTCATAAATAAGAAAAAGTTAACACACAATGAAAGTTTGAAGCTGAGTTACAAACAGAACAAAATAAGACAAACAGAAGCTGAACAAAGCATCCGTCCCGTACCTGATAAATTGACAGCCTGGATCTTGGATGCCAACACGCAGCCTTTGGTGCAGAAGAGCTCCACAACATTTTCACTGTTTTTGTTTTCAACCATGTCTGATATCAGAGAAGTGTTACGGCACATGGTGCACGGCTGCGGTGTTTGGATTTTCTGTACAACAACAAAAAGCAAAGACTGAACTCGGTTCAAATTCAGCTCGTTTAATTTTTTGTAGATCACGAAAAAGTAAAATATGGCTTTTAGAAATTGCCTAAAATCTAAAATGATAAACAATGAACCTCCTTTGATCCAGCTTTGTTCCGACGTGCTTACACTTGCAAACTTGCAGCCAAAGCTGCGTGCCTGAGATGAGGGTAGGAATGCCCTCTTTTCTTGATGTCATACAGAGCCCGCAGTCTAACACTAAGTGACAAAAGCAATCTGAATCCTGGGTTTTTGGCTCATTATTTAACATATTCGATGTGTTTAATATTTGCCACAATACATTCGCAACAGTAGGAAAAGCAAACTTTATCCTTCTGACCTGCTTGAATTGGGCCAGACACTCTGCGCTGCAAAGTCTGTTGCCGCCCTCCTCCATCTTGAGCGTGAGCGGTGTTTTGCGGTGAGCGCGGCAGTTCGCACAGACGGTGATGTTGTTCATGCCGCAGAACCGCAGAAAACACGGCTCACTGCAGATCTTGTGGATGACATCCTCTTTCGTGATCTCGTGTTTGCTCTACAAGAAGATAAACAGAGGTCAGGCTCATTTAGCACATACGAATCCAGCTAACAAATAAGCTGCAACTTAATCCTCGACTGATGTAACTATTATAGCAGGCAGTGTCATGTAATTAGATATTAGAGAAACTGTTCCCTTGTCTCTTACAATGCAATATCTGCTGCACATGCTGCATTGTGAGTGTGATGAGACGGGAGCCACGGGTATTTTGGTGGACACTTGTTTCTTGTAGTTGAAGGAGGACAGGCAGGTCTGGCTGCAGAAATCCTTATTTGTCCCCTCGTTATCGACTGGGGCCTGGAGGATGTCCTGAGGCTGTGTTATCACTCTGAGAGAACGAGGAAGGGTAACATTAAAAATACTGAATAGCGTGAAGTTGAACTGAGTTAAAGAAGTCCAGAAATCAAAGACTGGGACTGTTAGACTCACTGAAGACAGAAGTGGCACGTCCTCTTAACTGGTTTCTTTTGGTAAAATTTCAGAAGGCAGGAATTGGAGCAGAATACGCCGGTGTGATTTTTCCTCTGGTAAACGGTCTCTCCATCCATCAGGGCCTGTTTGCAGGTGGAGCACGACGCAGACACATCTGTGTTGGTGAGCGAGGGCTCTGCAGGTTTGGATTCACCCGTCAAAGAGAAAACAGACCCAATCTTTAAGTCCTGTAAAAACCAGAACAGGGAGACAATGCACGCTGGTGGAGTGCTGTTTAAATGATCCCCTGGGTATTTAGATTATTTAATGTGCTGTCTATGTTTTTCTAATTACAATAAATGACATTATTGTGTGCAGTAATATTAAGGAAGTTAATGTGTCGTGTCAAACGGAAAATGATAGATAATGACTGAGTGTCTTACCTTTACTACATTTGGCTCTTTCTTGATGTCCTGATGAGGAACTGAGGCTGTGAGACTCTGGCTATACCCCTCATCGATGGGCTCTTTTTTGATCTTGATGAAGAAGGAAGAGAGATTTGTATTAACTGTATAAGTTTTAGAGCAAAGGCATACATGTGGAGCACTGTGAGGACTCCAACTTAAGTGGTAATATACTGGAAACAGATTTAATAAACAGAATTCATTCTAATCATGAATTGCTGTTATCGTTCAGTTGTTAATAACATTTATTCTGTCACTGAATCCAAACTAGGTTTAAGATATTCATGCATTACAGCTATTAAAGGAGACATTTTTTACATAAAACTTACACAGTCGAGATTTATTAGAGGCGGCTTCACATCTTTAACCTCACAAACTTCAGATGAAGAGCTCTTCTTTTCTATAAAGACAAAAGCACGAACAAGGTTTCTGCTTTTGACACCTAAAAGCTTAAAAACTGCTGTCCAACTGCAAAATTCAGCGCAGCACTGCACAATAGAGAACGCTTTCTCTGCAGTTTGAAATATGACTGTAGATACCCGTCACAGTGAAGGTCTGGGCCTCGTACACCATCATACACCTGTTGCTGCAGAAGAACTCCAGCCTGCCCTCATCGTTTTTATTTTCAATCATGTCTGACAGCTGATGGAACGTCTGGCACATGGGGCAGAGCTGACGAGTATCAACTTTCTGCAAAAATAATGAGCAAAAGCATTAGTGTTACCTCAGACATATGTTGTAAATATTTTGCCTTTCGCACAGTTGTTAAGGTGAGACTCATAATGGTGTTTAAAACTCTAAATTTTCAATTCTACCTTAAAAAAAGTCAGCTCTGCTACAGATCTGTCTGAGTTTCTTAAAAGGAACCGCGGCTATTAAGACATGTTTGCGAAAAAATATGTACTGTGCTTTCAATAATACAGTATATATGTTGTCTTAAAATACGCCAAATGTTTTCCTTTTAAGCACATTTTCTATAAGACCGATTTACTAGTATGCCTCCATTGTTATTTACTTCTCAATGCACAGTTCACAATTTCAAAGTTAGCAGCCCACTGGAAATGGCTTCTGTTCAACCTTCCCAGTTTGAACCAGAGCAAAACGAGAGAAAGGATGAAAATAGTCAACCAGTACTTAGTTTAGATGAAGATGAAAACAATCCGTCACAAGAGGATGCCAGTGAAATTACGATATCGTTATTTTTTTACAGATTCTCCATGCATCACAGTGCACCAAAACTTTGAAGCTGTATGTCTTAATCCAAATGTTCTTTGGCCAGCTCTTGTTAGCCTCCATGACCGGTATAGTGCTGGTCTACCAAGTCGTAACCAGGTCACTAACAGCCAAGTTAAATATACCGTTGCTACACTATAAAAAGATTAGGTAAACTGGGCTGTGTACGTCTTAACTTTTGTGTTTTACCAGTTGAGACAAAAAGCATAAATGATTAGTCAATAGTTCATTCTTTTTTTTTAAGATCTTACAGGCATGCTTCATATCGACAGTTTACCTGGTGGATGCATGGCTGGCTAGGGAGGAGAGTACATAGAGTCATCCCATCATGGGCAGTAAACAAAATAAGGACAGCCTATCCAGAACCAAGTGGCATATATACAGGATTTCAAGATGCAGCTACTGATCATGTAGAGGTAGATGAGGTGTGGAGAGATTTTATTGACATACAGTTTACATTCTTACTGTCTTGTTCTACCACATTATTTAATTTATTAATAGCTTGACAAGCTTTAATAACCAACCAAATGTTTTATGGTAACAACATAGTATACTTATTCATATGAACACTGGCATTGTTACAGTAAAAATGACAGTGAAGTGCACAGCATAACTGAATGCACTTTAGCACAATTTAACAATCTCGCCAAATTAGCAGATCCTAACACCTTCATATGAAAATTTGATCTTTCGTAGCCATCGCCCACCCGCCTGTTCGTTTGTTTATACATGTTATGTCACTGTTGTCACTGTTGTGTGTAAAACAAAATAAATGTTAGTGACATTTGAACTTAAGTTGAGTGTACATCTTTTTATTTGTAACGATGCAGCTACTTGAAACGTGAAAACTGTTGTGTTTGAAAAATCACAATCTGCTAATCTGGGAAGATGTTTGAATCGTGCTACAGTGAATTCTTTGTGCTCTGCTCGTCCCCGTCATTTTTACTGAAACAATGCCAGTGTTCATATTAATAAAAAAGGTAAAATAAAAAAGATGAAGTATTATGAACATTAAATTTGTAGTTTAAAAGGTTTTATGAAGACATTGATAGCAGTAGTCTTCTGTGTATGACAAAAGTACAAAGTCAACTAAAAATGGTGATGAAAACAAAATCGTGATATTATATTTTTGCCTTATCGCTCACCCTTATGTTAAGCTGGGAATTTTGTATCAAATATATATTTTCATATTTATGTTTTTGAACTGGCTGTTTATCAAGATGGGGAAAGTGTTGGCGAACCCAAGTTCAAAATTTCATGGAGCAAAGTCCACAAGACATTCAGAGCCAGACCAGTGACATCTTCCACGTCTACTTGTTTGCCCAGTTCAGTCTCCTGTCTACGTGTGGTCCAATGAGACTGGAAAGTGCACATCAGACTGCCATTGTGCCGCAACATCCGACTTACTTATCTCAGTCTGGGTTGTTGCAGTAGCTTCAACTGCTTCATTGTTTGCCTCTTTCATAGCTGATACAGTGTCTGATTGGTCATCATCATCGACGAACATGTTGGCTACTGTAGAAGCGGGTTTACCATCATCCAGCAAACTGTAAATGGTAAATGGACTGACTCTTATATAGTGCTTTTCTACTCTCCCGGAGTACTCAAAGCGCTCTATACAACATGCCACATTCACACAAGCACTGTCTTCTAAGGTTCTTAGCGCTTCCTAACTACCATTCATACACATTTATACTCCGATGGACGCATCGGAGAGCAATTTGGGGTTAGTATCTTGCCCAAGGATACTTGGTAGGCAGATTGGAGGAGCAAGGTATCGAACAACAATATACATCATCGTCCCAGAATGCATTGTGTGCGCAAAAAGATGGCCGCTCCCAGGGCTCCAAAATAGTTTTAAACAACAAAGATTTAATGAATAACGAAAACATTGTAGTTGTTTTCAAGTATGTTTTTATGTAGTGAAGATCATTTGTAACATATTTAGAGTAACTTGTCATAATAGCTGGGGTTCCTTTTAAGGGAATATATGAAAGATGGAAAGCTACTTTGTGAAAATAGTAACTAACATTTTTAACCACTAAAATAATAAAATATGCTCCTCTTTCTCTTCCCTCTCAACCAGCCACCTGCCAGCGGTCTCTTCCTGTTAAAAAGGAGTTGTTCCTTTGCGCCTTCGGTCATGCTTCCAGAACCTTACATTCCTACTATGAATGTGCTATTTTAGGCAGATTCAAGATCCATTGTCAAATATGGATATAATGAGTGTATTTTAAAATTTCTGCACCTCTTTAAACTTGACCAGACATTCATCACTGCAGAGGGCTTTGCTGCCGTCCTCCATCTTCACCACGAGACATTTGTTGTAGCAGACGGCGCCACACATGTCACAGAGAGACAGGCGCAGATTGTTGACTCTGCGGTAGCTCATGAAGCAGGAGTCACTGCAAAGTCTGTGGACCACGCCATTCAGGATCACCATGAATTTGCACTAAGGTTGGAAAGGGAACGTGTTAAGACTAGTTATTGCAAACGTATATTATGAACGTGATAACAATAACACATTTTAAATCAAAAGGATTGAGATATTGTGCAGGGTTTTTTTTTAAACTGTCATAAACACTCGCCTCCAGTGTTGTCGAAGGATCCTTAAAAAGTTCATGACAAATGCGCTACAATCCCCAGTGCATAATAACAGAGTTCAGAGTAATTTACTTAATTTCTTTTCCTTACATGACAACATCTGGCACACATCCTGCACTTTGAACTAGGTCCCTCTTGTGGTGGAGGCTTAGTAGCAGCCTTCTTCATTTTGGATGTGATGGAGGAGAGACATTTATCGCTGCACAGCTCCTTCATAGTTCCCGAATCATCCACCGGAGCCAGGATGATGTTTTGAGGCCGTGCAATCACCCTGAGGAAATACGATGAAAGAGATCAAAGTCACAATCAGGCAAAGATTTGATTATGGAGCTCCTGAACTTTCAGAAATGTTATTTATTCATTAAAAACAATCATCTGTATAAATTTCTGAGTCACTGAGACTCAGTTTTTTGTAGGTCGGCACATCAAGTTACCACATTCACAAACTTGTTGAATCTGTTGAATGTTTGTTTTTATGCATTTATCCCCGGCGCCCGTTTAAATGTAGAGTTAAAATACGTCAGACTTACTGAAAGCAATTGTGGCACTTTTTGATGGGTATTTTGATCTCGGGACGCTTTTCATATAAGCAGGACATGGAGCAAAAAAACTCCTCTGTGTCTTTCGACTTGTAAAGCGTCTCTCCTTCCAACAAATTCTTTTTGCAGTTGAAACAGAGCGTGCACACATCGGCAATGATGAACAACACTGCGTCGTTTAGTTCGACAGCAGCAGGAGAGGCATCGTTTTCGTGCGAGGGCGAACACACCATCACATCCTCCTGTGGGAAGAACCTCGGTTAGTGTACGGGGATTAGAAATCTTATCCAGACGAATGTAAGCTTTGCTTTCTGTGACTACATCGGAAAAAGAAACAAAGCATACTCACAGTGTTTGTCTCTTTTGATTGGTTATCGTTTTTTCTCTTCACTGAAAGGAGAAATCAGACATGCGATTACTACAAATACAGCTGCTATTCATGACTTAATCAATACCTTCAATGACCCATTATTTAGTATTTGACAGTTTAATTTCAACTTAACTTGTTCTAAAATCTGCTTTTAGGAGTCACACAGATTAAATCATTAAATATGATCCAAACTTTCCTCCTCCACACGAACAAAGTCAAAGTAAGGCTTGTTGGGACATACTTAAGAAACACTTACTGAATTTATCTCACATGTTGGAGGCATATGGACACTTTTTTTAAATAGAAGATTTCAAGACGAATGAAGAGAATTAAGATGAAGGGAAAAAAAAATCGATACCTCTGTTAAGATCTTTCAGAATAAAAGCAAAGACGGGATGCAAAGATTTGTAAGATGAGCCTTTTACCTACAGTTAAGGTGATAGGCCTTGGATTTAGCAAGTAAAAATACAACTAGTCACAACTCTGTGGATTGTAATACTGCCTCAAAAGACAATAAAAAATAAGTAAAATGTAAATAAAATCTGTGCTAATGTGCAGTATGTGTGTACAACTGTAACTTCTACCAACAGTATTTCAATTCTATGTTTTGCTGTCATTAGATTTCTCTTTATAGAGGAGTGTCCACAGGACATGTTCTTTAACAGACATCAATAGTCTTTTTACTATCTTCATATAACAACATCATGGTTATTACAAAATAAGAGTTTTTGAGTATTGGTAAATACTGACCAGTGAAAAAGTTATAAATCAGTAGCTTGTTGGTTTTGAAATAGTGACAGTACGCAGATAAATGCTGCACAAACAAGGGAGGTATTTCATTCATTTCAATTAAATTATCATTATACATTTCACACAGAACCATCTATAGTATTTAGAGAGGGAAACAAAATCCAGTGAGCGGAATATCTCTGGGTAATAATGCTGTTCCAACGACACCTTTCAGCTAAGAAAACTGAGGCTTCAAATCACACGGCTCATCAAAATTAGACAGTAGAAGATTGGAAAAACGTGGACTGATTACTTAATCTTAATGTCCGCTAATATTGGGACGGTATGGTCGGAATCTGGCATGAACAATATGCATTGATCCATCCTGCCTTATATCAACAGTTTAGGTTGGTGGGGGTGTAACAGTGCAGGAGATCATTTCTTGGCACAGTTGAGCACTGTTTAAATGCCGCAGCCCACCTGAGTACTGTTGCTGACCAAGTCCATCCCTTTGTGACCCGATTTCAGTCAAACTTTGGCTGTCAGAGAGATGGCCTCACATTTGACTCTAGAATACTTTGGTTTTGGTTGATTCAGTGGTTACAATGTGCCCTAAACCTTGGTTCTTGAACATGATGATGACTTCAGTGCACTCAAATGGCCTCCGCAGTCACCAGAACTTAATCCAACTGAGCACCTTCAGGAGGTGGTGGAACGGGATAGTCGCAGACATGCAGCTAACAAATCTGCAGCAACTGTGTGATGCTATCATGCCTATAAGAACCAAAATTTCTGAAACCATAACATGAAGAATTACGGCTGTTTTGAAGGCAAAGGGGTCCAACACAATACTAGCAAGGTGTACCTAATTAAATGTCTGTTGAGAGTATAACTTGTATGTTATAAAAACAGTTTAAATTGGTTGGTTTAGGTCTTTTATAACATCTCTGATTTTGACCTGAAGATCCAGTAAAAAAAGTGAAAAATGGAAATCTGTTTGACAGATTCATTGCGCATTACCTTGAACCGTCTCATCTGTCATTCGCAGCTTGTAAGATGTCACACAAAAGCGGCCGCAGAAGAGCTGCACCACATTCTCATCGTTTTTCAAGTTAACCATGTCCGACACAGGTCGGGAAGAGAGGCACATGGTGCAGCGTTGGAGCATCCTGGAGTTCTGCAGAATAAATTAAAAATAAAAGAGATATTTGGGTTTTTGTGTTGATCAGTAGAACATTTTGGCCCAGCATCTTTGCATTTTCTCTCTCTTATGTATCGGCACCTCTTTGAACTGCTTCAGACAACCAGCGCTGCAGATGGTTTTGGTGTCGTCCTCCAACTTCAGCATGAGCGGCTTGCTGCGGCACACAGAGCTGCAGTTCTCACAGACGCCCATGTTGTTCTTGCAGAAAACATCTAAGCAGGCGTGGCTGCAAAACCTGATGACAGCCTCGTTCAGGGTCAGCTCACATTTGGCCTGAAGTTAGTGAGAAAGGAGCCGTGGACATGAGATTATGGGTTATAAAAAACATTGTTTTTTGTTTAGTTATTAATATTAATAAAATGCCATAAAACAGGATAATAAAGATATACAGCTCTTGAAAAAGAGACACTCTGAATGTGCATGTCTACGCAATTAAAAGCAACAAATAAGATTTTTTTTAATTATAAGAAAGGGAAAAATAAAAACTCCGAACACCCAAACAAATAACAAGAAGCAGAAACGGGTATAAAAGAAAAAAAAATGTGCTTACACTGCAGACTTTGTTGCATATGTTGCAGACTGACTTTCGTGCTTGAGTGGATGCAGACTTGAAAGAGCACAAGCAGGCCGAGCTGCAGAAGTCCTTCATAGTTCCTTTAGTGTCCACAGCAGCCATGATGAGGTCCAGAGGCTGTGATATCGCCCTGATTGAAGTCGAGGGGAGATGACAAACACTTAACACAGACACTTACATATCCTATAACCTTCCTACCTCCTCAGCAACAAACAGGAGAAATTAATTAGATAAACATCACCTGCTGGACAAAGCGATTCATTCAGCAGCTAAACAGGTAGATAATTCCATCAGAAGGAAACACGGGGCTAAACTGAGAGCAATCATTTGGTGGCTGCTTTACTAACAAAGTAACGTCATGCAGTTTATAACTTAAACTTTACAACTATAATGTCAATATTGTTTTATATACTCTTTGGTTATGCTGCCCCCAAGTGGATAAAAATCATTAATAGAAATAAATTAAAACAGTGGGTGCCTGTTAGTCATCACGAACAGAGCAAAGTTTCAGCAACACTCACTTGTGGCAGTGGTGACAGGTCTTGGTGGCCGGTTTGTTGTAAGAAAACATCTCAAACAGACAGTTTTTGGAGCAGAAGATGTCTGTGAAGCCCTTCTTCTGATAAGCAGTCTGTCCCTTCGTCATGCTCTTTTTGCAGCAGGAGCAGTTCATGTGCACTGCCTGAAATATAAAGGAGTAAATCACAGAGTTGATTAAACACATTTTTATGGCATTTCATGCACTGATGAGCTACAACACTAAAACCCAAACATGCAAAACACAGACTGCAATTGCATTCTCTGACACAGCCCCAAAAACTGTTCAGCGATAGCACCAGGAGGTGTTGACCTGGTCTCCACTCACTAGCGAGAACCACCTTCAACCCACAGACCATGCTACCAATTTCCCAGAGTCAGACACTTGAACACACCTCTAGTGATCCTGTGACCACGCACTGATGGGTCTGAGCTATTCTGACAGCACGAGGGAGATCTACCCAATAATGTACAGACTGTGTATTTGTTCCAGGTTCCAACAACACTTCTGCCTCTAATAGTGCTGTTCTCATGATCGAAGTGATAAATATTCCCTTTATTGGTGTCAAAGTTTTCACTGGAGAAGATAAATCTGAGAGTACGATGAAAGAAAAACAGCTGGCGTGTTTGCCGGTCTTAAGAAGATTTTTATTTGTTATAAAAATAAAACTAATGGACATTTATTCTCTAAAAACATTAATAGGCATCAAGAACAGCTTGATGATTTTCAATTCAGTTCAAGTCAATTTTATTTATATAGCACCAAATCACAAAAACAGTTGCTTCAAGGCAACGTAACGTAAATAAACTACAACAATAATGGTTTAATCCTTGTAGTTGATAGATATATTGTGGAAAACACCTTTCTACAAGCCAAATATCTGATATTTTATGCATTCAGCTCAGATGATTTTACCGAAAATATATATTTAACAGACAAATGCTACTTGGTTGGAAGAGAAGAAAGTTTCCCCACCTTCGCAGAGCTGGGCTTGTTTGTGACCTCTGTCAGTGGGCAAGATGTTGCACTCTGCTTCTTGTCATCATGGATGGGTTTATTTTCCTCCGGCTGCTTGTTACTCAAAGATGACAACTGGGAAATGTGGATGGGATGCTGCACCTTCTCCTACATTTAAAGCAAAACAAAAAAACAAAGTCAAATAGTTTGTAAAGAATGCGGCGATGCTTACAGACTTAGAATTTTTTCAACGTTGTAAGACTGTCATTTCCAGCATTTTGTAAAACATAACAAGAAACTGGATACTCACGATGTCTAGTTTTGGGATTACTATCTTTACTTCTTTCTTTAGAGTCATGGCCCCCGATAGGTTGGTCTTCTTTTCTGTTACTAATAAAACACATTTCCACTTTAGTGGGTTAAACCTCTCCACAGACATTCCCAGTTAACAGAGCATGAACCCCTTTTTTTTCGCCAGATTTAATTTACCTTGATTTAAAGTCAGAGCAGAATCATTACTGTCCACATCCATCCAGTCATCATCTTCATCATAGTCCTCCTCCACATGGTCCTCTGTGTCGATATCCATGGTCTCTTCGAGCTCTTCATCAGCACTGTGCTCGTCTGGAGATGCATTTTTCTGCTTTCCGTCACCATCCTTGTTGCTCTTCTTGACTTCTGTTGTTGTATCTTCATCCGTTACCCTGGGCTTTGCACCTGAGCTGTTTGAGCGGCCGTCTGCAGCAATCTCCTCATTTCTGTCATCATCGTCATCAGTGTCTATGTTGATGTCAAAATTCACATTCATGTCCTCATCATCGTCACTGAAATAAATACTTGGCTCAAGAGCTGTGCTAAAAGATTTCTTCTCCACAGGTTTGCTGATGCCACCCTTCACCGGCATGTCCTCTGTCTTGTCTTCTTTCTCTGTGTTCACGGCTTCATTTTCATTTGGCTCTGGCTGCTCTTTTTCAGTCTCCTTCTTCTTTTTCTTTCTTTGGCTTTGTTTTCTTTTGCTTTTTTTACCTGTGGAAAAGACAAAGACAGATCTGTAAGCAGAATATCTGCATTATTCTTATTTACTATTTAGTTTTTAAACATTTCAGCTCACTTTTTAATTAAAGAAACACCCTTCGGAAATGAGCATTATCGGTAGATAGCTAATACCGTTCCACCAATAGATCAGTTGGTGACTATAGAAAGTAAATCATCTGCCATAATGAATATGAATACCACTGAAAAATAACTGCAGGCAAGATTATTATATCACACATCAAAGGAAACTTCTGAACCTTCATTGTCTTCCTCAGCATCGCTGTTTCTGGGGGTGACAGGCTCTGTGACTGGCTGCAATTCATCTTTAAAAGAAAGAGAAAAAAAAGGAACTTGAGAGTGGTTGAACATTATTCTACTGAACAACGAGTGGTGGTAACGCAGCAAGAAAAAATAAACATGCATGGAAACAATCGTGGTTTCAAATGCGTTGAGGGAGGATATTAAGTGAACAGAGATTTATGTCACATACCTGGAATCTCAATTTCCTCAAGAGTCTTTCCTTCGAATCTTTCGAGAGATCCATTCTCCAGTGCCGACAGCAGCTCTGAGATTTTTGCGACATCGGCAGCTGCCTCTGGCGTCTGATAATACTCCCAGTCTGTCTGAATGTCACGGCCCAACAGCTTAGCTAGCTGAGCGAGTTCGTCATTTTTAAGGCTGAGAATCTGGAAAATTCTTACTATGTGCTTACGAAAACACTGAGACCTGAGAGCTTCCTGGTTCTTTGCACCACAGCGATTTACGAACATCCTGACACATGCGTGTCCCTTGTGAAAGTCTGACACTTTGCCACCAGGTTTCCCAAATAAGAAGGGATTGTCCTTACCTACTCCACATGTGTCCCTGTTGTCCACAAGCACAGTTAGCGCAGAAAGCATTTCAGGGCTCAAAGTAAGAGCAATTTTTTTTCCATTTGAGCTACCAACACTGATCGTGACTTGATGCTTGGACAGAATTTGCTCAAACTGGGTCTGTGAACCAGCAGTGTCTTCCTGAAGCTCTGTGGAAGCCCTTTCCTTGAATGACTGGAGTGTCACCCTTGAAACGTCCTGAATATTTTTGTTTAAGAAGGACAAGAATGCAAGTACCACTTTGAGAAGCGCGTTGTAGACCGGTGTTACTGCATACATCGTCAGACTCTGGACTGCAGAAGCTGTTGTCCTGTTCAGGCACTTGTAGAGCAGCATCACATCTTGTGTAAACTGTAAGGTTGGCTGGCCGGCTGCTTTTGGTTGTGATTTTGCATGGGAGGGCCATTCTTTCGTACACAGCTTAATAAATGCCTCCGCTTCCTCTAACACCTCTTCATCACCACCCTTCAAAGCCCTGGCGTATTTAATGTCAGCGATCTTCTTCAGCGAATTTCCAAGCTTCCAAACGAGAGATGGTTTGTCAAACGACTTCGACCCCTCTTTGACGCCCACAATCTCACGAACAGCTTCTACAACGACACTGAAGTTTTGGGGCTTGACTGCATCTTCGAAGCTGTTTATCGACTTCTTTCTTAACGTCATCAGGATCCGCGCCATTTGCCTCAGCTTCTGAGTGATGTATCCCTGATTCTGTTTCTTCTTTCTCATGTGGTAGCAACATTGTGCCAGTTGTAATATGTAAGAATCTTCGCAAACTACAGAGGAAATATCGTCTTTCTTCATTTTTTTCAACATCTTCTTCACACCTGTTGAGATCTGTTCAGGGTCCGTTAGTCCAGTGGCAGCAACCAAAGTTAAGATTTGACTTTGAACGCCTTCTGGAAGTTTACTGGATGCCATCGACGGACACTTTTGCATATGATGCCACACCACTTTACGATGATACATGCGCTTACAATATACACAAGTGGCGAATGTTTTAAGTGTGGACATCTCTGATTTTCTTTCCACTTTCAGTTTTCCTCTGCGAGCCTTCAAGACCCCTTGGTTGTGTTTGTAGTTTCCTTTGTTTCGCAACATCTCCAGACACTTTTTGCGTTCCTTGCTGTTCCTGCGCATTGCGTACACTTCAGCAATTTCAGGTTCTTCCTTTCTATGCGTGAAAAGGTGACGAGAAATTTTAGTTTGAGGTTTCCCGCAAATGTAACAGTAATTTCTGTTAGTGAAGGAAGTGTCTTTAGACTTTCCATCAGAGTCAGACTCATCGGAGTCAGACATATCGTCCGGCCCTTTGGAAGAATCGGCCTTTGAGTCATCTGCATTTTCTCCAAATTCCTGATCCTGGTCACTGTTTTCGGTAAAACTGTCATCAATGCTTGGTTCATTGTCAAAGACATAATCTTCATCAGAGAAGCATTCTGCAGAACTGAATTCCTCATCTGAGTTTTCAACCTAGAATTAATTAAGAAAAAGGCAAATTTATGCACATAACAGAACCCAACACACAAATCTAACTGCACTCTGATTTTCTTTACAATATACAATCCACTTATGCTGACACTCCAGACTCCCATTTTCTCTCCGTTTGTCTTAGTTTAGTTCAGAACGAGTACTCCCTCGTCTTTGCCGACATATTCAGACTTAAAATTCTGTTTTGATGGATTTTAAATGCTTTTAATTACATCAACATCACTTTACACTTGAATCATAGATATTAAAGAGAGGCATCAAATCACTCCCTGTCTTCACCACCCACAATGCTGGACACATATATTGCAAATAATGCATTTTGACTCAAAATTAACAGAATTATGACTGCTACTGTGTATTTAGCACCTTTTTTCATTCACAGACAGAAGGAGTCATTACAAGGAGAAGGTCTGCAGAAGAGACTGTGCTGCTAAGATCACCGATGGACTCTTAGGGAAGTTAAAGGTGTGTTTAACTTCTTATAAAGAAAGCTGAAGCCCATCTAGAAATGGATCGAACGCAATGCATCCGTCTGGTGCTGTTTAAGGCTAATGTTAATTTGAGGGTGCTCTTGGTATTTTCACAATTTTTTCAGCCATTTTAACAGGAATGAAACATTACATTTATTTTTGGAAATTTAAACATTGTCTGGAACCCTTTTGTAAATACCAGACATCATAAAGTGATGAATCCCGAGTCTGCAGCCAGGTCTACGGTGTCGGTGTTTAACATGAAACAAATCTTGTTTAATACCTACTCTTTCATCCACTGTGGAAGATGCTGCAGTCTCCATTTCTGATGTTTGTGGTTCTTTGTTTTGATCCTGTAATTAAAAAGATAACAGAAAAGTCAAAAAGAAAACTGCAAACATATTATTTTTCCTGCACAGTGTGACAGTGTTAGAGGCTCTGTGAGGGAAAGACCTCATTTAATTTCTTAAAGGAAGGGTCTTGCAAAACTCCAGGTAGTGTTATTTTAAAGCATCTAAAGCTATTCAATACAACAGCATAAACTGTATAAATTCTACAAAAACATATACAATAATTCAGTATTTGTTGACAGTGTGCTATGACGTATTGATTCAACTCTTGAGGTCATTGAAATTCTTCTACTATATGTTGCATATATTCTCATCTACTGTTATGAACAGAGGTTGACACATCTGTAGGAGATGTTAAGAAATTTACACGCAGGGACAAAGAACTCCATCCCCATAAAACAACATCATACCAAACCGAATAAACCTACTGCTGATCGCCATGCGTAAGAGGACCGCCCATAGTTGTAAGTTATCTCCTCGCCTGGAGATATTTTCTTCAGAGCAAACAGACACAGATGTGGCTTCCCCTCATGAGCAATTTTCTTCATTTTGCAATTGGGGCTTATGTGATCATCATTCACGAGTCGTCCGAGAGTACCATCCTCTGCAGAAGCATCAATGCTGCAGCGCAAATGCTCACAATGAACCTTCAACCACTGTTAAAATGATGCATTTTATCACAGTGACTGGGACTGATGGTGATGATGGACAGTCAAGTAGCTACTCAACCTACTTATAAAGATAAAGTAATGTTAGAGAAAAGCATGCTTCATCCACATAATGAAGATTAAAAAAAACTGTATCTGACTTGATATCAACGTTTCTCAGGACACACGAGGATTTTCTATTAAAAATTAGCTTTTAGACATTTTAAAACAAGAACCCTCCTTAAACTGCTGAAAACTCACCGCCAGTTTGATCCGT
Source organism: Etia nguti (assembly GCA_015106755.1). Classification (NCBI taxonomy): domain Eukaryota; kingdom Metazoa; phylum Chordata; class Actinopteri; order Cichliformes; family Cichlidae; genus Etia; species Etia nguti. The sequence continues at coordinate 36,392 of VUQG01002686.1, forward strand.
TCCAGGAAAACTCAAACAAGAAATCGTTTATGGTGTCTACACATTTCTTTTGACGGGTTTCTCCACAGGTTGAGACGTTCCCCCGATACTCAACAACAAAGGTGGATGGCTCGATGGCTTTATTGGTGAACACACCTCTCTCTACAAATATGCAAAAAAAAAAAAGAGAGAGAGAGAGAAAAAAAGTTTGATTCAGTTACTAATTTGTAGTCATAAGACCAATCCATGGTAACAACTAGACCAATAGTAATCAAATAGTATTTACGAAAAGTGTAGCACTAAAGTTTCCTGATGTATTCACTCTTTACATGATCTACTATAAGATTATCTTTCAGTGTCTTATGTGAACAATCAACAGGGACTGAGTCTACAAGCCAGTTTACAAAAACAACCATAACAGGGCGGCTACAAAGGGGCCATGACCAACCTTTAGTGGAATTAATAAACATTTCCTTCAGGAAGGATTTGTCCTTGCAAGCCTTTATGTGCTGCAGGGCATCCTGCTCAGGAGTTAGCTGTCCACCCTGCTGATCCACATCATCTGAAGAGTCCAAAAATATTATTGAAATACAAACATCATTAACACAGTTCTCACATAAACTATTTGTGATGTAAAGATGAAGATGTGTTGCCATTCTGTTTCAAACAAATAACTGCATGTTGCAGTTTCTCTCACCTTTTTTAGTTTGTTCGCCATTCATGTTGTGGAAGAAAGCAAACTATGTGCATGCCCTGGGTACAGATGGTGAGTACGTCCTCATCTTTGGCAATCTTTTAAAATTTTGTTTGGGTAGATCTTAAAGGCTTTTAATGAGCTCACAGGGTGATGAATATTGTAGCCAGTCATTACTGACTGTAAGTAGATTGAATACATGAAAAATATTGTCTAGTTCTTTGTTCTTTTTTAGTATCCTTCATAACTCCATTAACCTTTTAAGGTTATTTTTCTGTGTAAGTATTGTTCATGACAGCTAACTCAATATAGTGGAAAACTTAAAAGTTGTAGCTTAAAAATACAAATATCCCCCGATTATAGCCTTGAAGGGGCAACTTAGGCCTGCATGCCTCGAGAGAATGGGAAACAGTTTAGAAAAACAAGATTTTGATTTTCTAGTTGCATTAATAAACACATCTGGACAAAATTTAAAGTGGTATTAAAAAGGTTACTGACCTCTGCCATCCCTTCATTTTGTCCTAATAAACATTTGTGTAAAAACTGATCATGTTTAGTGTATGAATTCTTTGACCCTTCCAGCCAAAATCTTCAGTTGATTTTCGAGTCCTTAGAGTGTTGAATTTGGAGAAGTCTGATTTCCAGATTCATTGTATTCACGAGAATAATACAGACATTTGAGAAGTCCAAAAGAATAATCACTCCAGCCATCAGTTAAATAGGTTAATAGGTACAGAAAGACTCATCTTTGCAACATACCGCTCTGCTGAGGTAGAAAATCTGACTCTTCACGGTCCACCACAGGGCTGCCCTGCTCCGTATCTGGCTCCAATTCATCTTGAATGATCAAAACAGACTGCATTTATTCACACCTCTTTAAAAGAAAATCTGATGACCACTGACAGGCTGATGTGCGTTTATGTCTGCATAATACTGAACACAAACCTTCAATCTCAATCTCATCCAGAGAGTTTCCTTTGAATCTTTCAAGAGAGCCTTTTTCCATTGCCAGAAGCAGTTTAGCGATTTTTGCGAGTTCAACAGCCGCCTCAGGCAGCCGATAATAATCCCTGTCAGTCCGGATATCATGACCGAGCAGTTTAGCAAGGTGAGGTAGCTCATCATTCTCCAAGTTGAGAATCTGGAAAATTCTTGCAATGTGCTTGTGAAAATGCACGGACGTTAGGTGCTCTGGGTTCTCTGCAGAGCACATTCTTGTGTAGACCCGAACGCAGTGGCCTCCGTGGTAGAGGCTTGTAGATGAACCGTCTGGCTTCGCAAACAAGAAAGGATTGTCTTCGTGTACGCCGCACGCTGGTCTCTTGCTCACAAGCAGCGTTAATGCGCTGACGAGCTGAGACGTCAACAAAACAGCAACATTCTGCCCAGTCTTGCCTGGAATATTAATCCTGATAAAGTGCTTGGACAACACCTGGGTAGTCTCATCCCGCTCCTGGAATGACTTAAGGGTAATTTTTGAAACCTCGGGCGCACATTTGTTTAAGACTGACACCTGTGCAAGTATGACTCTGCAAAGTGCATTGTACACCTGAGGGGTTTCATACTTCTTCATGTACTCAAGGGCAGAAGCAGAAGTTTTTTCCAGGTGCGTGTAGAACGCCTGTATGTCACGAGTGAAGGGTATCGTAGAGGGGCTGTGTACTTTGTGTTCACTTGATGAAGGTGCATCTTTGTGAGGGCCAGTTTCCTTCCACTCCTTCGCACACAGCGTCATGAATGTGTTAGCATCATTCACGGCCCGCTTACTGCTGTCGCTTTGTGCGACAACAAATTCTCCCAGTTTTTTCAGAGACTTTACAAAAAACAAGGCAAGGTTCGGTCTGCTGTACTTCTGCTTTTTTTCATCGAAACCAGAGAGGTTTCTGACAGCAGCGGCAACTTTGTAGAAGCTTCTGGGTTTAAGTGCCGCTTCAAAACTCACTATTCGCTTATCATGGAGCTCTATTAAGAGCCTTCCTATTTTTCTCAGCTTCTGTCTGACGCGCTCTTGGTTTGTCGGATCATTTCCACTGTTCTCCATAAGACTCTTGGCCATCTTCATGAAAAGGTAATCGTGTTGAATTAAAAATACAATTTCATCTTGTTTCATCCCTGAAAGCACTTCCCACAATTCAGACGGAAACTTTTCAGAGAACTCCGACTCGATGGCGTCCCCCATGATACTCGTCTCGCCATGTGTTGCAGCATTTATTGTTTGCTTAGCACACTTTGCTACATGCCTATATAGGTCTTTGCTACAAAGCATTACTTTACAATAAATGCAGTGCGCAAATTTTTCAGCAGTCATTACACAGCGGGATGATCGTCGTCCCACTTTTAGCGCTCCTGTGTTACTCCTCAGAACCTCTTGATTATGTTTGTAGTTTCCTCTTTTTCGTAATTTGTCCTGCAGACTTCTACGTTCTGCTGAGTGTTTGGGTAAAGCAAAGATTTCAGCGATTTCAGGATCTTCATCAATATGCCTTAAAAGATGTCGAGCAATTTTATGATAACCTTTCCCGCAAACATAACAGTAATTTTTCTTTGTGAAAGATGTTCCTTCGCCTTTTACTCCAGCCTTAGTGGATCTGTCTCCTTTGTATCTCTCGCTTTTGTATCTCTTGTCTTTGTCCAAGTCATGATCATCAGAACTCGAAGTGTCATCCTCCTGAATTGATGACACTCTCCTGAAGTTTTTCATCGTCTCTTGAGAATCTAACTCAGAAGGTGGCGAACTCTCCCTGGAATACCTTCCAAGATCAGCAGAGCGGTCACTGTCATGACTTGGACCGGGTAGTTCGCTGTCATCATCCGAGTCTTCAAACTGAAAATACAAATTAAGAGCATGTTGACAGACTACATTTGGTTTACTAACAGATACTTTATATGTTTGTATATGCATTTAAAAATCATGCAGTTTACTGTTTTGCAACTGTGTCATCAAATAATCAGAGGAACTGTTTGAGACACGAATATTTCGTTGTTAAAATGAGATCTTAAACATCACTAGCACAAAGGAAGCGAACACATAGCTACTGTGCAAAACCAGAGACAGACCACTACACGCCTTCCAGAGAAACAACCTCCAGCAAATGTAGAATTTAGAAATATACCTAAAAAGCATGGACTATAAAATCTTGCACAGGTAAAACATGCAAACTCCAAACACCACGGCCCCCACAGATCATGAGGTTCGAACCAGGAACCTTAATTCTGTAAGTCATTAGTACTCCGCAACAAAATCCACCAAAATTATGCTTGTTTACGTACTCTTCTTTTCTTGGGTGTTGATGAAACTGGATACATTTTTTTGTCTGAAGTACTTGGTCCATCACGTGACTCCTGTAAATGTGAAATAAGACCAAAAAAAACTGATCATAAACATTAATATTTGGAAATGATTGCATACCAAACTGTAAATTTGGACATGCTTGTGTATTGGTTTGATTGAGTTTTTACTGTTACAAAACATTTTTTTATTTGTCTTAAAAAGAATTCAAAAAAAGTTAAAGTTAAATAAAACACTAAAATTCAGTGTATCATTTTTTATTCTTACTTTTTGCTGGTTTAAAGTACATCTTTCTAAAATATACTTTTTTTTTTAAAGTATGTTTGGAAAGAAAAAGTTTTGTCTTTCATAATCCCTTTTTTATAAAGGTTGTCCCTTTTGTAGTAAGATAAGAGGACATGGACAGTGACTAGCTCAATGAGCTTACTTTATTCATGGTTACGGGATGTGAGTCAGGATGTTCTTGGGGTTTATCCTCAGTGGAGACTCGTTAACTACTTGACTGTTTCTAACAGGACTAAGCTCATTAAATCTAATGCTGGAGAATTGCCACAACTATTCTCATGAAGTTCCTAATATGACTGACAGCTACACTCTAAAAATGTTTTCACTCCTATAGTTTGTTCACTATGGTCTACGAATCACGTGAGAATGTTTAGCCCGCTTATTGTTCAGATCTGTTTAGGGTGGAAGCAACAAAATAAAGCATGTGAAGATGTTGTCCTTACTTTGTGTACTAATGGATGACCTGGATAATTTACATTCATTTTAAAGCTGGTTGCTATAGTTTGCATACTTTGCACATCTATGGTACCCTGCCACATCCCAGAAAGCAAAGCACACCAGGATAAAGAAACGCATCAATCTCAAACTGGTAGAAGGATCCGAACCAAGGTCGGATCACAATCTCATCATAAAAGAGCCACTCTGGGGTTCTCGTTCTGACCACATTTGGACCACTCGTTGGTACCAGCCAGACTCAGACCGCCTCCTCCAAGGTTCTTGGTGCAGTTGTTGTTGGTCCGCACCTGAATGCACAAACCAGCTGCACAAGGAATGTGAGCCGGTTGAATTGAAATGTCTGTCTAAATAGCTCAGATGTGAAAACACTGTTAGTAATAGATTTTTATAAGTGTAATGCTATTTCACACTTACAGATGTCCGTTTCTTCTGAATGAGAACAGATTGATTGATTGATTGATTGATAATACTTTATTCATCCTGAGGGAAATTGGGTTAAGGCTGCCAGCCTTGCCACCGCCATCTTACCCTTCCGACCATACAT
>VUQG01002687.1:2828-60370 GCA_015106755.1 Etia nguti
CAGATGTTTGCATAAAGATTATAAATATGCATCTTTATCCTACATACATACATCTACCTGTATAATGCTATTGTGAGCCTGTAAAAAAAGGATTGATCATTCTCTGATTATGTAAGATCTACAACCTACTAGTTTATAGTATACTACTTTATCCTCAAATAATACACATATGCCCTAAAAGTAAGTCTCTTTACACATAAAATACCTCAAGTGGATTTCAGCCCCTTAAAATCTTACTGACCTAACAGGGAAGCACCTTGTCACATGAGCAAGGATGAGCCTTCCGTAGCACCACAATATCCCGTTTCAGAGCTCAGCATCACAGTAAGCCCTATATGACCCTTATACCAACAAAGTCCCTGTGCTGTCTGGCAAAAGTGAAAAACCCAGAGGGAGGCAGGGGACAATGTCAGGTTGCAGAGAGTTGAGGCGTCTGCCTGTCATGCAGAAGGACTGGAGGGACAGCACCTTCTGCCCTCACTGACAGCTGTAGTTAATCAAGCGAATCATAGCACACCTGAGTTTAATGCTTATGACCCAAACCCTCCCTGCAGCATTCAACCACTGTTTCCTTATACAAGCACTCTGACAAATGACAGGAATAACAATATCATTACACAAAGCCTTTACATAACTCACACACACACACACACAATACTGGGAGCTTGTGACTGAAACGAACCAGCAGACGAAGCTCACAACAGTTTTTGGCAATGAGAATTCCAAACTCACCACTCAGTAGTCAGGGAAGCTAAGAGGGAAACTGTCTAGCTAACAAAGCCACGCATGATACGCACATACACAGCAGTCCCAGAAGGATTGACTTTAATGAGCAAATGCCCTTGAGAAAACATTTGTTTCTGCCTGGCTAAATGGGAGGATGTTTCAGCGACAAATGTTCAGCGCACAAACACACGTGTTGGCACACAACATGAGGAAGGTAACACATCTGTAAATACACATCTCCTCCACGTACTTCATTCCAACCAATATCACTTATAAATATTGATGAGAGGATAAAAGAGGGGAGATGGGAGGTGGAGAAATTGAAAACACCATAAAGCCTCCATCATGTTCACAGTTCTTGTGATCAAAAGCAAGAGAAGAGAAGAGAAGTCTCCTGCAGGCAAACACAACACGACGTGTTTTACTATTTTCTCTTCAAGGTCATAAGATTATGTGTCTTCAATGAGCCAGACATGTCTCTTACTGCTGATTGTGGTTTGTGCGTGTGTGTTTGTAGGTGTGTGTGCGCAGTCATGTTTGTGCTAACAGCTCAGAGGATAGGCGTAACACATCAGCCTGTCTCCACTCGGGGCAGCACAGCTGGTATCAACTCCTATAATCAGGCAAAGTGATAAGTTGACCGTTAACACACACACACACACACACACACACACACAGAGTATGGCATATGGACGCCTCTGTTAAAGGAAAGGGTGTTGCCAGTGTTACCAGTGCAGTGACACAGGATATCTGAGAGGATAGATTCTTGAGAAAGTAACCGCAGTTGGGATTCGGCCAAAATTAAGTTTACTTGAGCCAGTCGTCTGGAGATTGAAGAGACATGACAGGTGAACAGCACTTTGTCCTCACATCCATGTCCCTGACTCACTGAGTCGGTGTGTGTGACCAACTACTAATGCTGGTCACAGTCCGGTGAAGTCAGTCAACAGAAGACCAACATGATTTTACAGCTATTACATTAGACAAGGACTTGAATGTAGCCATCGCTATCATCTTCCCTTACATATCCCGTATGTAGAGATAAATATAAGGGGGGAAAAAAGGCGCCGAGAGTTTGTGTTTCTCCCTGTGTGTGAGGGAGAGAGACAGAGGTCTCCTGTCCTGTTATCTGAGATAGCAATAATCAATGTGAAGCACAGGCAGGTTATCAATGACTCCCTTGCACAGCCGGCCCCCATTGGTTCAGCTCTAATCAATTCACACTTTATCATTCACACTTTATCATGACCGTGGCTGTGTCACTGAGGTGCTGTGTCCTCTTTATCCACACATTAATAAAGAGAGTGTATGTCAGGAGGGAATTATAACCTGATGTGTTCAAATAAAAAAATAAAAAAAATCCAAAGCTCAGAACAGCTAATAAGTGCCAAAAGCGGATTCTGAAGAAAGTTACATTTCTTTTCCTTGAGGAGTACAGTTGTGTGGCGGTGAGCCGTCTTAACGGGGGGACTCCTCTCATCTTGTAGCCTCCGATGGTAAATTAAGCTGCGCAATTATCCCCCGTGATTGGCAAAGGGTATTGCACAATCCAATAAAGTGGGATGAAACTCAGACTCCTGTTTTATTGGCAACCTGACACCTCTCGGCTTTGCTGTGTAAACTGCGTGCGCCTTGCTGAATTAATGAAAACTTCTCAGACACGAGGCAATTAGGTGCCGATTCAAGCAGTCACTGTGATGCTATTTAAGGAAACTGTGTGTATCCTTTCATCAGACAGTCTATAGATTATGTCTCATCAACACATTAACTAAGGCAGCGCTTTGAAATGTCGAACATGATTAGTGGTGCACTACGCAAACGTGTAGCTCCAGATCATGCGTGTATGTGGCACGCAAACAAAGAACCACATCTTGGCCGAATGTTTGAAATTAACGCTTGGGAAACAGATCAGCTGCACTCTAACAATCACATTGACTTCTCTATAATAACTAGAGACATGTACAACTTTGAAACACAACAGTGCCAAAAGGAGTTCCCGCATATCAGTAGTAGTTAGCATAACTGTCAGGAAATATAGTTGGGACCTAAATCGCAGAGGGCAGCTAAGATACAAAAGCAAACCTTGATGAGAAGTATGTGTGGACATGCACATGTACACCTACACACTTAATCCTTTCATTCGCTCTACTGTAACATGTCAACACAAGCTATTGCTTTGAATGGTGACTAGCCTATCTCTGCTGTCAATGTCAAATCTTTAAGTATACACAGATGGACCAGGGACAGTTTATCCAATCTGCCTCAACCTGCAGTTCAACAGCCTTGATTAAATATTGACCTGGTGTGACCTTCAAAAAGGAATAGAGTAATCTTTAAAAAGTATTAACTGGGAGTGCAGGGAGGACCTTCCAGACATTGATAAGTGAGGACCATAGGGAAATAACGAGGATACAATTAGAAAGCTAATCTGTGTCATTTACAATTGAACACATTATTACCTACGATTTCCCTCCACAGGTCTCTTGTCACCTAAATCTGATGACGGCTACTGTTTTTCTCGAGTGATGATGACCTTGTGTCCGGTGTTTTATTCGCCCCCTACGCCTAAAGAAGAATATTGAAGTTAAGTGTTGCAGTTTCTTTTTTCCTTTAGTTTTTTTCTAAGAAATTCTAGCAACCAATTATTTGATTTTCACATTCCCCTTTGGCAGAAAAGAGAGACATCATTGTTGGAGAGTTGGCCACAGAAGAGTGAAAAGAGAGTGAAGCCAAAGCAAGGTGAGAAGAATGAGGCTGCAAACAGGTCAGCAGTTTTGTGTCTGCAAGTCTGTGGTTCCATCCAGCCTCCAGCATTGTGAACAGTATGTGTGTGTGTCGCAGGTTTTATCCCTGCTGTGGGGACCTAAATCTGTTTACACACTCACATTATAGATTTATATCCCTAATGGAGTCCAAAAAAGCAAGTTCTGTTAATATAAATCATCACATTTTTATGTTATTTAAGGTTAAAAAGGTGGAAGTTATTGATAATCTTGGAGTAAGTGAAGAGTAAATGACTGTAATGATCTAATGTCAAGGATTCAGAGCTGCCCTTGTGTGTGTATTAGAGAGAATTACAAGGGGGAGAGTGAGGCTACTGCAGTAATACATTGGCACTAATCTGTGAGCCCTAACCTTTTGCCCTTCAGTGGTATCTTTCTGTCAACGTAAGGCTTGGCCCTATGCTCTTTGTCATCTGAAATGTGGCTTAGCCATAACAGCACAGGGTTCTCCTTGTGAAGCCTTGCTCCTCTGTCTTTTATCAGCAAGGTAGGCTCTGAGTGTGAAACTCTAGAGATGTTCAATCCCACAGGAGGGCAACAACAACTAAACAATGCTCCAGCAAGGTGGGTCAATAAGCTTAAAGGGCCCTGTGTGCACCCCTGTGTAAGCTGGAAGTGTATATTTGTGTCTGGGTGTGCTTATTTATGTATCAGGAAAAAAAATGTGCATGCACCAAGGCAACAGTAGCCAAATGAACATAAGGCATTTGATGACCTGTAGTGCACTTTGTGCGGTGTTGTGATCCTGTGCAGGGTTTGCATCTTCTCTGTGAGCCTGTGTGGGATTCCTCTGTGCTCTCTGGCTGCCTCCCACAGTCCAAAGACATGCACATTAGGTTTATTGGTGATTCTAAATTGGCTATGGATGCAGAGAGATAAAGTTTATCAAATAAAGCACTGTATGAATGTGTGGTTAAATGTTGCTTGTAGTCTTAACTCCTTTAAGCAGTCTAAATGCCAGTCCATTGCATACCACTGCATATTCTTTGCACACATTACAAGTTCATAGACTGACAGAAAAATAAGTATAGTAACAGGAACTACATAAGGCTGATTAGCAGCATATTAGACCTTATTTAGTGTTGTCCAGTGAATGAAAGGGCAATTATAAAAACATTTTAAGAGGTTGCTTTAGTATGAGTGCTGCAGTCTGTGTTGGTGTGCTGAGATTGAATGCTGGAAGAATAATATTTTGCCCGATCCCAACCAAGGTTTGTTCTAAACTATTATCAGACTTGTACCATCTGAGATGCTAAAAATAGACATAACCTCCTGTGCTATCAGGTTAGTCTGGTGCGGGTTTATCACCACCACTAACACCAAGCTGGAAGATGTGGACTTACACTCCATTAGCTTTGGTACTAACCGTCAGTTAGCCAGATATTTTCACCCACAACAGAGGGGAGGAAACCAGACAGTACAGTTTGGATGAGCCACAGCCCATCTGCAATTCTGTTGCCAGTTGCATCTAGTACAGATGCTTTTGGTAGCCATGAAAAACCTTCCTGTACAATTCTGATAGGAGGATTTGGAGTTAGTCCTCCTCCTTCATTATTCCATCCACTTTGTGCAATGTATCAGTAACACTGACAGGAAAACAGCTGCAGAGTATCATACTAGCACATGCTTGACAATTGAAACAGTGTTCCTAGGTTTGAAAGCCTCACCTTTACTCCTCCACACACATTTTCTCATTGTGAACAAAAAGCTCAATCTTTGTCTCATCTCACCATAAAGCTTTTCTCCAGAAGGCACTTGGCTTGTTCATGTGGGTAGCTCCAACTTTCAGTTGAGCTTGAAGGTGCTGATTTTGGAGCTGGGGCTTCTTTATTGTTCCGCAACCTCTGGTCAATGGTGATCTAAAAGTCTCTTCACTGTGGACAGTGATGCTCGTGTTCCAGCAGTTTCCAGTTCATGGCAGACTTGAGCCTTGAGGGTTCCTGAGAGGTTCCTGAAAATCCTAACCAATTTCCTCTCATCTGAGGGTGACCCTTGAGTCTTCTTCCAGACGCTGGAAAAAGTGGTGACACACATGAGTAATTTGTATGTGCACAATAGTTTGAATTGATGATCTTGAAAATCTACACTTGTTTAGAAATGTCTTTATAAGACCTTCCCAACTTATTTAAATCTTGAATTCTCCCCTATAATTTTTCCTGTCAAACAAATCCCTTCTATTCTGGCAAAGAGAAACTACCAGTCGTAGTAAATCACGATCACTAACAACAGACCTTGTTTATATGTCGGGTCAGGTCTTAGACTCCACTTCTCTGGGAACATAACAGGCCACCCCAGGTGTGGGGGCGTATCTCCCACCACCACACTCCCTGCCGGTGGCTGATGCCCTCAATTGTCGGGCATCAGTGGTGGTTCTCGGTGTCTGAGGCTGGGCGCTCAGGTATGCACTGAGCATACCTGAGCGGCCCCCCACCCCCCGGGCCTCTGGGCCCAGGGCTCGGTCCGCTCTGGCGCGGCTGGCTGCTGGCGGAGCCCGCGGGCTCGTCACTGCAGCCCCCTGTGGTTTCTGCTCTGTGGCTGCTAGGTGAGCCCACGTCTGGGGCTCTCCTCAGCTCTTTCCAGGAGGGTGGCGCGGTTGCCCCTCCGATGGTTCTCCTTGGGCTCTCGCGCTCTGGGGGCCTCTGGATGTCTGGGGCCTGGACCTCCTCCTTGCCTGCTTCATGCCCTGGGGGGCGGGGCTATGGCTCCCCAGACCCTCTAGCAGATCGTTACATGGAGAAACCTTTTGAATACAAGCACGCTCATGCACCTAGGTGTACACACGGGTGCTCACAGACACAAAGTATATCTTTCTTGGCTGCTACCTCAAAGCACATTGTGTGCTGTCGGTCTTGCGTGCTGCACAATAACATTCAATATTTAGTATTTACTGTTACTTATACTTATCTAGGTTATTGCTGTGGTATTGTGTTTATTGTTTTGCTCTCCTTTTGCTTGTTTTCTTTTTTCTTTCAACAGGTGATCCAGCAGATTTTTTTTTTAGTGTCTTCTCTCACTGTCCCTCTTCCCGTTTTTCTTTTCCTCCCCCAGTCATGTCTGCAAAATAAAATAAAATAAAATAAAATTCACCTATGGTCACGAGCTGTGGGTAGTGACCAAAAGAACGAGATCGCGGACACAAGCGGCAGAAATGAGCTTCCTCCGAAGGGTGGCTGGCCTCTCCCTTAGAGATAGGGTGAGAAGTTTGGCCATCCAGGAGGTGCTCAGAGTAGAGCCGCTGCTCTTTTACATTGAAAGGAGCCAGTTGAGGTGGTTCGGGCATCTGACAAGGATGACTCCTGGATGAGGTGTTCCGGGCATGTCCCACCGGGAGGAGGCCCCGAGGCAGACTCAGGACACGCTGGAGAGATTATATCTCTCGGCTGGCCTGGGAATGCCTTGGAGTTCCCCTGGACAAACTGGAGGAGGTGGCTGGGGAGAGTGAGGCCTGGGCTTCTCTGCTTGGGCTGCTGCCCCCACGACCTGGCCCCGGATAAGCGGAAGAAGATGGATGGATGGATGGATAAAATAAAATAAAATAAAATAAAATAACAAAGTTCAATCAAATGGACAAATACGGCAAAGCCGTGAAGATCCACTTGGTAAAGTAAATCCATTGGGCATCTTACTAGGCCTTCAGACAAAAATTCTGATTGCTAAAGAACCAAACGGGACAGGCAAAAAAACAAAAACAAACAAAAAAACAAAACAATAGACCATGTCCATGTAGAACCTTCAGTACCACTTATTATTATTACATTCATGCCCATGATGAGTCTACATAAACTTTAGCTAGGCCATATTTTGTCATTTGAAGATTGTGAAATGCTTACCCTATAAAATGGTAAATTTAATGGATTTACTGCTCTACAAGATGTTGATAAAACAGACAGCAGTTTTTCCATTGTGGGCTATGGTCACTAGAAATAATGAGTTTGATAAAGATTTTTCTTCTAAAGAAAAAAAAAAGAGAGAGAGAGGGTAACCAAGTAAAGACAGGACATCCTGCAAGTGCAAGATGCCCTTTTTGTCATTCATAAAACCACAACAGCAAAGAAATTGATTAAGGTATTCTTGAATTATTACTTTTGAAATGGAAAGTGAATTAAAATACCACCACCTCCACATCACTCGGGGAATGTGTATTTAGTTCATTTCATCACCGCTCAATATGGGTCCATTTAAGAATCAAATATTTTCTTATTACTTGTGGAAGTCATACACCCATTCTCTCTCTCTCTCTCTCTCTCTCTCTCTCACACACACACACACACATACACTCATATACAATGGCTGCCTGTCCCCTTGGTTTCAAGGTTACTTTAGAGTTCCCCTGTTGCTCACAACACATTTGCATCAAACCACCAGCCAACAGCTGCCAATTAACAAACCACCTCTCTGTTAATACACACACGTCACTGTCAATTAGATTCATGGGTGATCTCTCTAAGAACAGAATAATACAACACACACACACTGACAGAAAAACCACTGTATCACAAGCACCCTGCAGGGTGAGCGAGGTCAGCTTTAGATGTATGGAAACTGTCAAAAAACAGCTAATGCTTTAGAAGGGAAAAATGAATCGGGCAAGTGAGAATGGTGCAACAGTCCAAGAGGGAATGTTCTGTTCCAGGATTGAGGCTTTCAGGATTAGCTTTGTCATGCTGTTGCAAGAGTAGAAACAGTCATTGGTTAAATGACAGAGTGAACAGACACCCAAAACACGGCGTGAGATGTACACATAAAATAGCATAGCAATAACACTGTGCTCAAGGCATATTTGTGGAATATTAGATAGATTTATATTCTGTATGCATGTTTGACTCCATACACAAATGAATTCAACTAAAGTGCAATGCGTATGCAGAATCTGCCTAATTTAGCTCCATAACAGGGAATCATTTTTTGCAAAGAGGAATTTTTTGCAATAAGTTGTCAGCAGCACTGTACAAAAGCCTCAGAAGAGGAGCAAATTGCTGCAGGACGAACATACCACACAACCAGGCACAAATAATTCTTCTCATCCTGCTATCTGGTCCACGCACAAACATGCACGCACTCTAAAATGTGCACATATACACACGCAGCATAATGATAATTTCCTCCATGCAGCAGCTCAAAAAGTGAACTATTTATTATTGTCAACCTTGAGACAGCACAGTGCAGGCATGGTAATGAGAATTTATTAATGTCCACTAGATGGCACCCTCTTCCTTTTCATTTCCAATTTAACTTCTCATTTTTCAGCTGATCAGCTGACTCTGAGGTACACAGAACTACATGCATGCTAAATACTAAACTAAGATAAAGAGCACTTTACTATATTAGATTTATTTGACCACAAAAAAGCAAAACAAAACACCGGCAGCATTCTCAGTCTGTGCATTCACTTAGCTTTGATGTTAATCAATCGTTGCCATGTCGCAGTAAAGATCTGCCACCTACCTGTGTTACATTTTGTTATGTGCTTGACTTTGTCTTGGTCTTGCACAATGTGACTGTATCAGCAAGAATATATCAATCAACCAATCAATCAGTACCACTCAGCTTGTGGGAGGTTGACTGTACCAAGTATGCATTGAGTTGTACGGTCAATATAGAGACCTTCAAGAAAACTAAAGATTGGGGGAATATAATCAGTGATATTGGGCATCAGAAAATCCCAGCCATACATTGCAAGTGAGACTGGCTTCTCCGTGAAGCCAAAGGAGGCAAAAGGAAGATCCTTGCAAGCCACAGTTGACATATTAAGTGGTTAAATTGTTTGTTTTGTTTTTAATTCAAAATTAAGTTTAATTACTCAGTACAGAAACTATCACTCAAAAGAAATCCTCAATGTGACCTTCAACGTTTTTTTTTATTTATAAGATAAGCTAAAAAATAGTTTTTGCCATTAAAAAAAAAAAAAAATCCTTCAGACCTCGAATTAAGTTTTTAGCTCAGCGATATTTTTACAGTTTCAGCAAAAGAATTTGAAATATGTTTTATCCTTGTGTAGAGCAAAGCGAAAACATCAACACTGAACACTCACTTTAGATTCAAATGAATAAAAACTGCAAATCCTGCTTTTATAGCTATTAATGAACAGTATAGGTAAAGAACACATCAAATATCTTATGGAATATGATCTAATTATTATGATCGTGTGAACATCTTTGTTAAACTACTATCAAACTACAACATTTAATAAACACTACAGTTAGAGCAACTAGTCGTTTCAAAGTTAAAGGGGTAGGAAAAAGACGAGCGCACGAACAAATAAACTTCCCATCTGATGTTGTTTCGTAAAGCGCGTATAAACAATGCTGGGACAGAATGACGATAACTCAGTGTTACTACTTTTGAGATGTCTACTGAGGAGAATTGAGACTGGATGTTGGTGCCAATGACTATCATTTCTTCTTGCCAGCTTTCTTGGCATGCTTGTTGGGTGGCTGTGCGGAAGCAGAGGTGAAGGTTGCTTTTTCCAGAGCTGCCGACTGGGCCTCCTCCAGAGCTTGTTTCTCTTCTTGTTCCTTTTTGATACTCGCTCGATGACGGCTATTAAATGCCTCGCACGCATTGTGTAAGTTCTTACAGCGCTGCTCAAAGGCTGCCTGGAGACAAGAGAAAAGGCAGAGAGAAAGTAGTTAAAGAATGAGAGGGAAAGGCAGCTGACTCCTTTTAACTTTGATAGTCACAGTGGCTCATTTCTTTCTGTTTCATTACATTCTTCTGCCTCTCTGTCACTGACCTGCATGTTTTCATACATCTCCAGCTGACGTCTCATTAGCTCCTTCCTGTTGAACGCCTCCTGTTTTCTGCACTCCAACACATGCTCTCTGACCAACCGGTAAGTCTGGATCTTTTCAGTGCGCTCCCTCTGCTGGGCCTCTTCTATGTGGGAGTCCATCACCACTGGAGAATCCTTTTGGTGTCTACATGTATGCACAAGAACTAAATGTATACAGTGTATACAGCATTTTTCTGTCACATGAACTTATACACATCTAATGAGAAGGAATAGATATCTGAAGATATATTCAAGTACCTTTTACTATAGTACAGTGTCATTACATGCACTGTAGCTACTGTGTCAGGATCAGGTGTTAAACAAATTTTTGGAGAGGGAAACTCAGGATATAGACACACCTGTGTGTACACAAGTGTGAATCTTGATGTGCCTATCTGACACCATTTAATAAACTTAACACATCTCTTTCTCTCTGCTCATATTGCAGGCCACAGTGTCGACAGCCA
This sequence comes from Etia nguti, assembly GCA_015106755.1. Classification (NCBI taxonomy): domain Eukaryota; kingdom Metazoa; phylum Chordata; class Actinopteri; order Cichliformes; family Cichlidae; genus Etia; species Etia nguti. The sequence goes on from VUQG01002687.1 coordinate 13,577, forward strand.
CCGTTAGCTGGACACACGTGTTGGCACGCACATGCGCATGCGCACACTTACAGCAGGAGAGGATGGAGAGGTGACGGGAGAGGGGCAGTTCTCATTGGAGTAACGAGCTCATTGGGGCCCTGAAATAGCTCTCTAATTAAAAGACCCAAATATCATCTCATTTATCCTGGAGAGGGATGGACAGAGGGAGAGATGGAGGGAGGGAACAAGAGATGGTGTCAGGGAGAGTAATGGGAAACCCAGGGGGGACTGTGGAGGGAGATTCTTCCCTTTAAAACTCTTAATCTGACAACACAGTCACACACAGCACATAGACCAATTTGGAAAGCCATCGGCTAGTCTGTTGGCTTAGCCTTTGGCGCGCAACATTGAATTTTGGGGGGATTATGGTGAAACTGTTCCCTAACTATACTCGATCAGTTTACGCTGTACAGTATGTATCTATATGCAACCAAGGTTTACGATGGGTACACATAGATGGGCGGCAAACTTATAGTTGCTTGTAACCCTAGATGTGTATTGATATCAAAGATATTTAAAATTAATCTCTTGGTAATCGTCATGAATTGCAGGTTAAAGGACCCAAATGTAGACTCTGGAGGCAGAGGGATTAAACAGAAGGTGAGCCTTTGTTTCACACTTCAAACTAACAATGAAAACTAGAAGCCCAAACTCTAAATTAGCCCAGGAGATCACAGGGAGAAAACACAAAGGGAAGTTAACAGGAAGACAGAATTATTTATACACATGGGGAAAGCAGGGAAAGGAAGACTGAAAGGCTGAAGATGCAAGAGTGCAAAAGGCACAATGCAACCAAACAGAAAACCCCTGAAGATGACAAAGACAAATCAAGGACACAGGGAAGGTTAAATAACACAGAACATAAGGAGGCCAAATATGCTAACTAGCCTTTAAAGGAAACCAGAGTAACATTAAAGTAGAAATCAGAACCAAAGATTAACCCAGACAATAATCCCAGCCTCAAAATATAGAAATCAGGACCTAAAATATAGGCAACAAAAAACATTGTAGCTGCAGTAAAAACTGTCACTCCTTCAGTAACTGATGTCAATAGTGGAGCTGCTGTATTGTCATCCTGTGCTGATGCACATTTAGCTGTGCTGTTAGAAACTGAAGTCAGCTATATAAGAGGAGGAATGGCAGGTTGACAAATGTTACATTTATGTATATTTTTAATGCATGAACATCAGCCTGTAAATCCAAATGTTAAGAGATTTCAACACAATAAACTACTTACTGTTTTGCTGTGTCATGTACTAATCACCCCAACATTCAGAGTACCCACTCAAATCAAGTTACTATCAAACACTAGAATATGAATGATTAAGTGCAAAGCTATCCATTCATCCATATTCCTAACTATTTATCCTATTTAGGGCTGTGGGATAGAATTTAGAATCACTAGTTAACCTGAGATGCATGTCTTAGGACTATGGGAGGAAGTCCAAGTACCCAGAATAAACCCAGGCGGCCAAAGGGAGAATTTAAAAAGATAAAGAAAGAAATAAACAGCAAAATAATAAAATGCTTATTATGTAAATAATTTCATTACATTCGTAAAAATGAAAGGTACAGCTTAAAAAACATTATGTCAGTAGCTGTACTAAATAGCATCCACCTTATCTCCATACATTACACACACTGCTGTGCCTTGAAGTCCTTGCATTGCCCTTTCAGGCCCTGTTAAGTATACAGTGTAACACTGCTGTTCACACTGGACCAATGAGAGCAAAGGTCATAAAGACAGGAAATTACTAACAATGTTCTGCAGATATTGTATGAACCAATCTGTTCCTAAGAACAAGAACTCCGAAATATTCACCAACACACACACACAGACACGCAAACACACACAAAAATGCCCTAATGCCATAAAGCCTTACAGCTCTTAATTCAGGTCCACAAATCTACATTAGGCAACTAGACTGCATCCTGCATATTAGCCACAGGACGGCAACAGGGGGAGGAAAATGAAAGCATCTGTTTTAAAATACAATGAGATGATGTAACTTTCTTTGTTGGCTGTGTGCCATTTTCCATCTATGTCTTCTAAGCTTGCATGCTGGAACACGCTGAACAATCAAATAGATAGTGAAAGAGTGAAAAGGGACAGAGACGGATGAGTATAGCAGTGGAGAACCTGGTTAAGTGACTGTAGTCCATGTGAGGAAAGGAGCAGGGGGTGCCAGTCAACTTCTGTTTGGATACACTCTGAGAGATGCCTTGACCAGGTCTTGAAGAATCTATAGAAGTACCAATAGGACAAGCTCACATTACCATACACCATATGAGTTCACGTAAATATGTGTACATTTCTAAAGATTCATACCAGGATCTTTGCTTTCCTCTTTAGCAGCATCACCACACTCTTTTTGCTGCACTTGTTTAAGAAAATGGAGACGAGACTGTAAAGCCTAAAAGCAAGACGTAGTAAATCATTCTGTCTGTAGTGTATGTTTCAGTGTAGTCCACTTTAAAAAAAAAAAAAAAAAAAAGAAACTAGAGTACATTTTATATTCCAATAGAAGACAGAATATATTGAATTAAAAGGGTTACCTTGGCAGAGCGTCCCGGTTCGACCATTTCCCATGCTTTTTTAATGGCTTTAATCTGGTCTATTCTTTCTGTGTCCCTCTTAACCTCAATGCATTTTGCTTTGCTGTTGTCCGTGACAACACGTAGCATCCAGTTTGGTTTAGTTAGGTCAAGGCTCTGCACAGACATTTGCACACAGAGTGCAAAGAACCCACAGAAGAAAATAACACATGCTGAGACACACAAACACTAGAGCGGAAGGTTGGTTTGCTAAAGTACGTTATGAGTATGTCTACTTCAAATTCTGGTGTTTTACCTTTGTTTTTAACAACGGATCATTTTTAGTTTATTTGGAGATTGCTTACTGTCTTTTCTCCACTAAAGTTGCGCTTACCAACAAATTTTAAATAAAAAACGAAGGAGACCAGTATTATAAAAACCTGGAAATGTCACTGTGCTTAATGTGTGAATTTAATGTGTAGCACAGCTGAGAACAAAATTCTCCTCTTACGTGGATCATAGGTTTATTGAAGGGTTCTGACTGATGAACCAAGATTGTTTATGAGACATCTGAGACTATTATTCACACTCACCATGCAAATTATGTTATTATGCATGGTAAGTGTTTCTGACATCCTTTATACAGGCATGCCAGAGATTTGGTTCACCCTGATATGCATTGCCTAGTATTTCATAGCTGGATGAACATCTTTGGAGAGACGTTAACTACACCGTCAACTCAAATGGCTCCATCCTGTACTCCTTGAACTACAACAAGACCTCTGTGACGTATCTTAGCACCTTCTCTTAACTTAAAAGTTGCTGTGAAAAATACATTTAGGTAAACATGGCCTTCGGTTTGAGTGGGTGACTGTATAAACATGTATATACATGTGAATGCATGCATATACCTTTCTATATCCGCTTTTATATTTCTACTCCTTATGTGCAGTTGACAGACTTGCAGAGTTGTGGTGTTTTGTGTTTCTTGTACCGTACTGTAGTAATGCATTACCGTTTCCTTAGTGGCAGCTGACTTCCCCTTGTCTCCTTCGGTTTTGCGCTGGGTTTTGGGTGCATTAGACTTGTGGCCGTCACGATTTGGCGTGCTAGTGGTAGATGAACGCTTTACATCCTCAAGCTTGTTTACTACATTATGAAGCAGAGATTAAGAACATTAACATTTTCTGCTGTCTTCTAAAAAAATCTGCTGTGCATTTAGCTTTATAAATACTTTAACTAGGTGTCCAGTTTACATTAGATCTAGATTGAAGTTATTTAATGTTCTTATTGGGAAATGTTAAAATTTTAGATTTTTTAAATCATTTTTTTAACGTGAAATGTTAGAATGCTTCAGTTTTAAATGAATACCATGTCTATAGACATTCAATTGCATCTGATATTCACATTCCACTTAAACAATTAAAGATGGGGACCGCCACACAAACAGTGCAGGTGCTGTGCGGCTGAACGTATGCTAGATGGCACTGTTGCACTTTAAAACTGAGTCAGATTCAATCCCCAGCTTAGATGAAGTATTAACTATGAGTCTCACTTCTCTGATATAAAGGCATAATAATCCATCATTTAGCTGACACCCTGCCATTCTGCCTGAAGAGCTTTGGTGAATACTCAATGACTTACTCCTATCTCAAGTCATAAAAAAAAAAAAAAATCAGTGCTAAAACTGGATGTAAATATCAATCTGTGCTGTTGTAATTTGTCCTGAAAGGATCCTGAAAACTGATTTAAGTTGGACATGCTTGAAGAAAATTTAAGAAAAGACTGTTATGGTAACGCTGCAAAGAACTGAGGCTGACTCCTCAAACAGTAGGACTTTAGAGAAAATGTGAGAAAATGTGCAAGCATTCAAAAACATAAGCAATGCAGTTTTTTTGTTTTTTTGTTAACTACAGCTTGTTAAACAGCTTGTTAAAGAGGTTTCAAGGCTTGGCGTGCCATGTAGTGCTTGCGTATCCATGTAGCATGCAGGGAGCATGATCAAGGGCAGAGGCTCACCACTGAGACAGAGTTAAACTGGATGAAATTAATTCACTTTCCTGCTGAGATATTTCCCAGGACACCAGGGGGCAAGAGCCAGCTTCATTTGACATCCCACTGACCCATTTTCATAAGCTTAGGGAAAACATAGGTTTTGTATGGACACTGGCATATAGATAGATATGTGGGCTAATGTGAGCATACACTGGGAAAAAAATCTTAACATGCAGAAAAACGACATTTAAAAAGACAGATAAACACTGTCTATTTAGGTCAGTCTCAAATGACAGTGTTCATTTTACACACTGACACACACACACACACACACACATGTCACCTGTAGATTTCATATCATGCGAATGGAATAACTTAATGGTTAAGTACGGGGAACATTGGCATCAGCTCCAGAGAAAACAGAATAGGAATTCGGTGATAGCAAGCTTGCTTTCCTCTACAGGCATTCATGCACGCTCTCCCCATGCAGCACCCCGTTCAAATCAGCATCGACAGATGCTGCGATTATTTCATCCCCTTCAATTTTTTATTTTTTTTTAAGAAGCTTCAACCAATTTCAAAGACGCGATTTTTCAATTGATCCAATTTGTATAGCATTATTAAAGGCAGAGAACCAAGAGCTGGTGGCAGAGGACGGGATTACTGCCACAGCCAGCGACCACTGGGCACAAGAAATCACACTGTGATCTGCAAAAGCAGCTGCATTCATTTGGCTTTCATTAGAGTTGTGATTACAGGCCCATGGCAAGTGGAAGCAAAGAATAAACTGTGCCTGTCTTGGCCCCTGACACTGCCTACTGAGTATCACTCACATTTCAGACTGAGCACAAAATAAACTGTGTGAAAACAAACATTAAGGGCTTAGTAGAAAATCCATTCAGAACCAAGGGCTTAAATGCTGACAAAGTTTTGATGGAATAATAAAAATGAAACTGCTTTATGGCCCATTACAGGCCTATCTGTGAGAAGATTCATGGTACTATAGTGAACAATCCAATCATATGTGTATGTTTTCCAGGAAAAACATGCAAACAGTGTTTCTTTCCTGGCTGTCCCCTTGGAAACCGATGTGGTAATAGTAAATGCCTTAAGTATGTACCTCTTGTCTCATTGTTCTCCAAGACTTTGACTGAACAGGCAAAAGCCAACTGAGATTCACTCAGATTCCAGGTCTTATAAAGTACCTCTGCCTGCACCACGTACTTGTGAACCTGTGAAACATGGATGAACAGTCAGTGTATAACACCCGCATCAGAGTATAATATAACTCTTTACACGCAGACAAAAAAAGGCATATACAACATGATTTATGCAGGAATCAAAACTATGAACTAAAGCCAACACAACCTGATAATATACTATAAACATACAACTGTTAACTTTGCATCAGTGTTCATGACACAGGGAGATTAAAAAAAGACCTAGAACCCACTTTGCTGCTGTGGTAAACAATTAAAGTGCATGTTCACCACAAAAACAGAGTGAAGGCAGAGGGCTAGTTAGCCAAGGTTATCTCACGTAACACCCACATCCATCACGCCAAACAGAAAGGACAGAATTCAGACAAAATTCAAGAAGTAAATCAAGCGTATAAAGAAACACAAAAAAAGCACTACAAAAAATGAAAGTGGCATATACTTTTTCCCATTCACTTGCATATATCTTTGAGCCCCCCCCGGCCCCCACACACACACAAGTCTTTACAATTATTCCAACATTACTACGCATCATTGTGTGTGTTGTGAGTCCCTGTGGCAAACAACGCCACGCCACCCTATTCACTCACCCTCTGCTTTAAGTCTTTATCTGCTCTAAGCTCTAATCAATGGCTGCTATCAGTGTCATCTGACATTATCTGTCTTAGTGCTACTGACTCACTGTGTTCCCAAAAAGAGATTTAAAAACACACATGGCATATTTGAAGCAAACGTCTTAGCAGGTCTGTAAAATTATATGTTTTTGTAGCCTTAATTCACTGCTTTAACTGCAGCATTAACTGTGTGTATTTGTGAGAATTTGCTGTGTGTATTTGTGAGTATTTGCCGAGGAAAAGCGATTATTATTCACCAGATGCATCACTGTAAAAAAAAATCCCCACAGAAAAGAATGAATAATAATAATAATAATAATGGATAATAATAACTATTTTTCATTTTCCACTGTGTGCACGTGCATGTGAATATGTCATGATACACACCTACAGAGCATAACATATGCTTTTGCATCCCTTAAACTAAGACAACAGGTGTGTTAGATGGGGGGTCTTCAGACATTACAGTGAGTCATAAATCATGCACAAATCATGGCTCCCTGACAAGCACTGATAAGTCAGACAGTAAAAAAAAAACACCCCTCCAGTTTCTGCTGCTCTCCTCTTCTTGTCAAATTGTGTCTCTGAGAATGTGAGTGTGGGTGAGACTAAATTTGCGTGTGTGCGTGTGTGTGTGCGTGCTTACAGGCGTAATCTGGCAGAAAAAAATGATATCAACAGATAGCAAGCACGTGGGTGAGAGAGACAGAGAGGGAAAGTGAGATGCCCATGAAAGTGAGAATAGTTAAGTGTTTGAGCAATAGCAGATACCACGCAGACAGTTGTCAGTGATACCATAGTCTCTGTGGGAGGCTGGTACTGGTCAGATGAGGAGATAGATTTTTTAACTGCGCTGTTTTCCCCATCTTTTTGCTGGTGAGTGTTCTGCGAAGGAGACTGCTCCTGTTTCTTTTCTTCAGTGTCTGAACAAAGAGAAATCTATTAACGCTGATAAAAGACAAGAATAATTAATATACTAGGAAATATTTTCTAAACACTCTAGCATCTGGTCCAAATAAGTGCAAAATTATAAAGCTCTTCTCTTATTATTTTAACGTTTCAAATTAAGTCTGAATAACAGGTAGAGTTCCAGCATATTAAGTAGACTTGCTCGTGCTTTCCAAAGTGGTTCAAGGGCGGTTTTGTGTACAATTTGGTTTTAAAAATGAGCATACAACAGCAGAGCTTTCTCTAAGCACATGAGAGAACAAAAAGTGCCACATTTAAAATGTTTTCTGCAAAACAAAAATCATACTCAAAAGGTCGGAAGGAACATGGAACTCTTATAAGAAGGATTTTGTAGAAATTGCTAGCCAGCTGTGCATTGTTGGACAGCTGGAAGATGAAAAGAAAAATGAAATAAAAGAGTAGGAGGGAAGATAATCCTCTTTTTTAAGTACAGCATATGTTTAAAAAAACCCCAAACCCTATTAATATTAGCAATATTGACTGCTGAATCCGTTTTAACATTAGTAGCATACCACCTTACTCATAAATTTGACGTGTCTTGCGTGTGATGCATTTGTCTTGTATATTCGTGAAACACTATAAATGTTACTGTAAGCAGAATAAAGATTCAGGTTTGCTGTTGGCAGACTGCAGTAGCCCTCACCAACTAAAGCCGCAACGTGGAATTTCAAGAACTACTGAACAACTACGGTCACAAAAGGTTACTGAAAGAAACAGTAAAACTATGAGACAGTTAAATTGGTTTCGTATGTCAAGTGTTAAATTATGAAACGCAGATCATCACAAATGAAAGAGATGCTGTCCAAGTACTGTATCTTTCTGTCAACGAGTCTGCCAGATTTTCATGCCAGAAAATGCCACTTTTAATCCAGAACAACCTCAACAACCTTCATCATTAGCTTTGGTTACTGACTCCTCACCTTTGTTCGCCAGGAAGAAAAAAACAGGAATCACCACATGGCCCTTCCCAGTTTTGCCAGCTACTTGTTTCTCATGGTCCAGAATGGATAGACGTATCAATACATCTGGCTGGGAAGTTTGAAGCTGAACGGTTCCTACAGTGTCTGTTGTTACATGTACTCTGTAACTATAAAACATTTCACATTATAGCATTAAACTCTCAGAGTATCTGTGCTTTTTTCATTTTATTAACATTAAAAAAATAACACTGTATGCCATATAATTCTCTTACCGACAAATAAGATTTTTGTTATTTGGAATGTAATAATCCTGGAATTCCTTTACTGAGAATTCACTAACTGGAGTGTCACGGGACAGCTTTGGAAGTGGTTCCTTTGAGCCGATCAAGCACATCCTCCACTTTGCACCAGAAGGGGGTAATTCAGGCGTGATAGCCTCCGCTACAAAGGTATAACCAAGCTGGGTCAAGGGATAGAAAGTTCATCATAAAATTATAATTTTATTTTAGAAGGGAGGTATACTTGACAGATAATATCAACACCAAAAATTATAATAAAGAGTTTTAAAAGGATTTTTCTATATATAATACTAAAAAAGTTCAAAAAAGACACCACGCAAAGAATTTATATCAAGTACTTTTTTTACAGTTGTCATATCCACACACCTTATTGGGTTGATAAACATGGGGTGCTACTCTGTTGAAGACCATGTCCACCTCCTCTCCTGTGTCATTATTTATGACGTGCAGCAGACAATTAGGGATTGGACAGTAGACCTTTGGTATCACCAGCATCTCCTCAGAAACCAGGAAAATCTCTCTGTGAACCAGTAAAAAAAATTAAGCCAATAATATATCAAATTCTGCTACTTACTACTGTTACTGTTTTTATGTGAAAAAATGAGAAATATTTTTCTAAACTTCGTTTAGCTTTATCAGCATAAATCGGCTTAAGCGGAGCCATTATCAAAGGAAGAGACATGTCAATTCTAAAGAGAAATTTATGAGCAACACCAAAGATAGCACAGCTAGGCAGCAAGGTTATAAGAGGGCATCATGCATTTCCACCAGGGTTTTCCAAGACAGCCTAGGAATTCTCTTTCACTGAGTCTACAATGTTCTCTGACCTAAAGACCAAGACCCATGAGTTGGCTGTGTCTGGAAGAGAGACAGTGTAATCAGCAAAGGCGATTTTGGTCGATTCATCTTGTAGACATGGGTAGAGATCCGCTTTCCTCTTAGAATTTTTGATGATATGCCTATGCAAGAAACACAAAGTTCACAGCACATTTAGAAATTTCAGCTTAAGCTAAAACCATGTCATGAATACAGTTTTTATTTCAAATAGGCCTAAGTATTCATGACAAACTCCCAGAAAACAATCTATGCCTCTTTCATAAGAAAGAACTAAGATGCACTTTGCTTTTCAGTGTGATCTTTGACTTAAGTGATTATTTCTGTCAGTTAAGAAAACACATGCTCAAAGGATCACAACCCCCCCCCCTTCATCCGCCATACACACATTGACCGAGCTTTTATTGCTCATGCACACACACATGCATCCCCAGGCAGCGGGTCATTCAGCAGACGCTGGTAGCTGATTGGAACGGGGAGAGTATAAACAGCAGATGGTACCACTGGGAAAAGATGGAACACAATGTGGAAAATGCTCCCTGCATGTCCCCCACAGGCTGCCACAACCAGGAGAGGGAGCAGATTCTGGACATGCAGTGCAACAGAGAGGCTAAACGCATGCCATGCAATATACACAGCATTGGCACTGGACTGCATTTGCAGCGCTTTCATATACTTTCAAATATTTGTGTTGACAAAAAAAAAACTACATTAGCTAGACTCACCATATAAGCGCACCACAGTCAGTGCATTTTTATTACTTAGTCACCTCTGTCATACACTTTTATAGACATCAGTTGTTCATTTACCTCAGCAAGAAAGCTGCATGTTTGTGTGCATCAGATTCAATTGTCGACCACATGGATGAAAGGATCTTGGACGCACTGAGGTTCTCCTTCGTTCCTGAACGACATGAGCACACACACAGAAAAGTAGCCTCCATTAAAGATGAAAGAAAAACCCATGTTGCTGTCAAACGCATGAAAAAATAATTGAAGTTGACCTAGTTCAGAGTGGGAAGCAGATATTGCAAAGAGCATTTTTACTTCATTCAGCGACAGGCTGATAGGAGAAGATTATTCTCACCTTGGCACTTAACTTTCACACTCATCTCACCTGACAGGTAACCCCTCTAACAGAACGCAATTTTTGACAAGAAATCCTGCATGCTTGCGAGTATGCATGTATCAGTAAATGTGTGGGCAAAAGAAATGCTCAGAAGAGATTGCTTTTTTTCACATGTTCACATGTGGCAAAAGGTATCCCCAGTTTTTCCCGCCACACATCCTTGGCCTCAGCTCTCTTTTCTAAGTGGCAATTCAAACTGACCAGTATGATGTAAGACTGGCAACTGAGATTTACAAAAGGAGCTAAAAGAGTGGAAGAAAATAAAGCAAAAACAGTGTGCATAAATACCAAGGAACCACTGAGGTGCTTGAAGGGAACCGTGTCATTAACAAGTACTATCCTGGGCAATGTGGCCATCATGGCATGCTTTGAATGAATGGTTTCTCAAAGTTCTATTAGACAGTCAGTGTCACTATGAGTGGAACTCTAAAGGCTGCACTTTGTGCTTTGATTTGAAAGAACTTAACTATGTTAGGCCAATTTCATAAAAAGTCAAGCTGTTCAGGGTGTGCATGTACATGCGCTCATACTAATGTCACACGACCACCAGCATTATAATTTAGAGATGCCGGCAGACTGACTCTAATGATGTGGGTATTTTAGATGTCTGAGATGCTCAAGCCACATTTTCAAGCCATGGGAAATTAGGCACTCTCTCATTTATAGTGTATTACAGTGCCGCTTTAGGCAAACCCTGCATTAATGAAACTGTCCATACGCCCATATGTACAAGTTACTCAGAGGGGTCACAGTGTCATGTGTTGTTGCCTGGAGAAGACACAGCAATAAACAGAGGATGGCTGTGCAGTACATCGCCTACAGCGATTCCTCGGGAATCAACAAACAGTGATGGACCCTCACATTAAGACGATTACTGTTTCATTACCTTTAAAAACACATCCAAATATTTTCACTAAAACTGGGGGAAATTTCTAATTTACCAGAAAACTGTTCGAAAGCAACGCTGATACTAAAACAGTATATTATTTCAAAGCTAGACTGGAATAGCTGCACAACACTATCTCTATGTAATCTCTAATTTTTCCTAGAAAGTGTCCACTGCTTCCCCGTCTATTCTTCCCTATCTTTCTGTTGATGTCACTAATGAACATCAGTCAGTGATGCAGGAATGCTGTTTGCACATGTATATGATGCGCGTGTTTCCTCTACATCTGTGTATCCCTGATGTGGTTAGCCTCCATCCATCAGGATTTATTAGTAAGAGTGGCAGTCTCATCAATACATATTTGCGTTGCTGCTCAGGAGCTCCATGTATGCCAGCAGGCTAAATTATACAGTGAATGCAGAACTAGCAGGTCTTTTGTGTGTAAGGGTTTTTTTGGATAATAAATAACAATCTGTGAATGAAACACAGGCCATCCTGTGTTTTTGTGGGTCTTTTTGCACATTTTCTATGCATTCCTAAATTGCTGTAGTAGCTGTGTCTCTCTTCTTCTTCACAGAGCACAGAAAATAAACTATTCAATGGCACTGTCTACTCAAAAGCCAGTATTTTTTTTATCATTCATTTGAAAGATGAGCTTTGAATCACACCACTTTCTTTGAAATATTATATTCTCTGTGTGTGCATGTACATGCAGTTGTTTACCAGGCTTTGAGGCATCAAGGATCTCACGCACCAAGTGCCCTCTGAATCCAGCCTGCAGAATGGTCACTGCCTTGACCTCTCTGTCTGTTGGCTCCCTGTCTCTCCACATTTCTGGGGGCTCCAAATCTGCATTCACTTAACAAGCAGAATGAGGGCATAAAACCGCAAATTGTGGGTGAATATGAATTAATGAAAAGAGCGACACGACATGTAATCAAAAACACATTTATTTAATATTATTTTGATTTAATGTGTAGCTGCAATCTTATGATATTTGTAATGTGAACAATTACTTAGGATGAGTCAGTGCCTTACAGTGTTTAAAGCTACTGAGTTTAGCAGTTATACAGACTTTTATAAGCTTAGCACAACTGACAGAAGCGGTCTTTTACAATTCCATGTACTATCTATGTGCTTACAATGTTATGTATATAACATGATAGCATACAATATCCGCAAACAAATAAGTGGCACCTACATATAGGGGGGTATTCTTCAGGGAACAGCGAAGGGTCAGCAGTGAGAGCGTGTACAGCAAACTGCTCGTCTGCTTTCAGCTTCCTCCCCAGAGCCTCACACAGCATGTGGTAAACTGCCAAGTTAAACACCTACAAACACCAGCACACATGCAGTCACGGTAAAAAGAAAACACACCTTCTGTCAATTCTAAGGTTTTTCATACCAGGACATAACAACCAAGCAAGCCTGAGCAGGTCTTAAAATCACCTAAATACAACCTAAGATGAACACCAACATATGGGTCATTTATTTAAAATACAGAAGCAGTGTGTGAAAAACCAAGTACACCTTTACTGCTTCCATTTGAATTAGGAGGGTAAGTAGCAGCCAGGACCTGCTAATCAAATGGACTTGATTAATTGATCATCAGCAAATTTGGCCATTTCGGTGTGTGTTAACACAAGGCCAAGGAGGAAAGACAGCAGAAATGATCAAATTAAGGAGGACGTACTGTCTTTTTGCTGTGGTTGTACATTCTGCAAAATTATAACTATATGAATCCATAACTCCTATGACCAATAGTCTTTCCTGTGTAGGAGGGTTGCTAGGCCCCACACCAGTCATTACCATTACCTAAATTCTTTAAATGAAAACCTTGTCTTCCATTGGTATCTTTGTAAGGCTTGTGAAAAATGCATTCTGTTCCAAGTAAAAGACACAACAGTCATATAACTATGGACTCCTGTAAAACAGTCTCCATTGAGGCCATGCAGAAACTCTGACCAGTCAGAAATGATTATTCCTCAGAGCTATTGTAAATCAATGTCAATCAAGCAACACTAATTTTCTATAACAGTCAAACACATTTGCTCAATAATAAATTAAGTTTGTTTGTAAATTAAGTAAATCAATGTGATTTATCTAATCTAAATTAAAGACATGGCCTAACAACTGTAAAATGAATTTTTCAACATGTAGATTTAGCAGCTGTCAACTGTCAATGACTTGCCAAAAGTATAAAGGATGCCAAGGTACGCACTCTACATAGAATCTAACTGTGTGCACCTATGACCAAGCTACCTTGGAGTGCTCCCATTTTTCCTGGGTGGTGCTGATGTTTCTGGGACAGTGAGTTTCTTCCAAAATCTTTCTTAGTGCTGGCTGCTGCTGCTTATCACTAAAAGAAGCCACCAATCTGGACAGGGCCCTAAAGATGGAAGAGGCCTGCTCAGTGAAATGGGCACTGTCCTGTTAAAAGAGAAAAACAGTTGGGATGCATCTCAGTTTTTTTTAGTGTTGGGAGTTTACACAGAAAGAAAGTAAACTGGGACAGTGTATGACACTACAATCTGGTGCACTTCCATGGTAATCAAATCAGAACTCCTTATAGAACATTTGCTATATGCACATAAACAGTGATGGGCTAAGGATACACAACTGACAAAAGAAAGATGAAAAATATACATTCAGCTATACAAAGGTAAGAGAAAATGTGTGAAAGCAGAGTCACTGTCTAGCATGATGTGATTTTTTAAATTGAAGCTGGAGAAAGCCTAGTTTCAAAATGCCACAGTGAGGACATTGCAACAAGGGCAATGTTATCCTCTTTGTCACTATGTTCCAATAAGCTCTGCTTTTTAAAAAAATAATGTCATGAGGTCGGATAAAAAGTTGCACATATTCTCTTTAGTTTCCTTTTCTTTTATTCCAGTTTCAGTGATTTCACCACAAAATATCATGACAGATGTGCTTAAATTGAACAGCATGAGGGCTAGTTTCTTCATGTGTTTAACCACCCCTTATATTTCTTAGTCAGTATGTGCCCCTTTGACCCTTTCTATTTACATATACTGTATCACCAAAGTGATCGCTTCTATTTTTGTGAAAATTTGCCTGGAGATAAAAAAAGAAAGAAAGCCGTTTACATATCAAATCTTATATCAGTAATGTGAATGTGTATCTATTTAGTAGCAGCATGTGGCAGAAAACGACTGCAGGATAATATTCTGAAAGGAGCGCCACTGGTCAGAAAGCCACCCATTTACTACAATGGAATTGCCATCATTGTCATAAATAAAGGCACCTTTGTAAGGTGTGGCTTGATGGTTTCTTCCTCTCCAAAGATAAATGGTGTCTTGCTGCAGAGGTGGACATGGTAACCCAATGCTGCATTTATGTGGATGCACAGCACATGCCGCCTGATGGGGAGAGCACAAAAAAAATTCATTCTGAAAGCAATCACTCATTCATTGCACTTTCCTAAAACCTGTGGTTCCCAGCCTATTTGGCTTGTGACCTTCAGTCTGTCCACAGCGGGCTTGATGTGTTGACATTAGTTCAACTGCAGAGTGACGTTTCCTTCTTAGAATCAACTATAAAACTATCTAGGATAAAGAAATCAAAAGCAAATCTGACTATTTGTGTAGAATCGCCAACTGTTTTTGTCCTACAACCACATTTCCAAAAAATTTGCTTCTGCACTCTGTTTTTATTTACATTTTGCTGTATATGACAATTAAAGCTGCTCACAGAGAACGTGAATAGCACTAGTTACAATGTGATGGTCTGGTGCGAAAACTTGGGTCCTGTAATTTATGTAGTTGTTAATAGAAGCTACAAAATTTAAGAGAAATCCCTTTCCTTTTTTTAGCATTAGAGGTGCTATGTTCCTGTCAAGTAATACTGAATAGGTCAGACAGTCAGATGTGCAGTAGCCTAATGTCCTCTCCGCCAAGTACCAAACTGAGTTCACAAGGCCTGGTCAGGCATGAGAGAATGGAGCTCCACTTTCTTGGCCCCATTAGCTTTACATAATTTAGCCATTACAGCCCTAACTAGATGGATGAGCACTGAGGCGGAGCCTGGCTAGTGCTGTGGAAACATTCAAAAGGGAAATAAATGCGAGTGAGACAAAAGATCAGGCGTATGGGAGAGAAGACAGTGAGAAGAAACTAAAACAGAAACTGAGACAAAAGATTAGGCTTAAAAACAAGTTGATGAAAAAAAACCAAACCTCTTTAACATTAACGGATTAGCACAGATCATCATGTCAATGGCGAGACAATAAAGTTTAACATATGAAGATGGGCATACAAAGAGAGCTTTAAAATGATTGCTGCCCAGAAGCAAGATCAGATATTATGTCTTGGAGAGCTAATACTATGAGGTGTATGGGCATGGTTAGTTGAGTGCTATGTGTGTGATTATGGCGCAGTGGTAATTGCACTCCTCCATACCTGCACCTGACCCCAGAAACTAGGTCCTCTGCTTCTAGGCCAAGTCACACCCAATAATAGAGACTAGGACAGATGCTTTTTACTGCTTTTCAGAGCATCTGAGGTAGGAAAGATATCCTCTGCAGGATACCCTCTGCAGGATACTCTACAGTTATTCAAAACAGATCTGTGCTCAGGTGTATAAATCCCAACAAGTGTGAAACATGCACATTTTCTTTTCTTTGTCAAAAGATCTCACAGGTGCTGTACAAAAAAAGAAAAAAATTCACCATTATTTGAACAAGTTCCCGTGATGACAATTACATACCGCTTAGGGTAATTTAGGATTACGAGTGTAAATGTGAGGGAGGAGAATTGAAGTGTTAAGAAAAGCTAAAACAGCTGATATTTTGTTTCAATACATAACTTGACAATGTAGTTAGAAGATAAAGTTTAAAGCTGCATACAGATGAGATTAGAATGGACATAATTGTAATGCTTTTACTTAGTATTGTGTGTTGAGTGTAATGTTTTATTAGGAAATCATAGCATCACCAAAATCCTAGGCAAAAGAAACAATGGGGCATAATAAGTACAGTACGATAATACTACAGTGGCATTACTGCAAATTTAATCTAAGCCTATCATTTTGACCAAAATACTCTACAGTTCTTAATATTAGTCAGTGCTGTCCTACCCCAAGGGTAAGTTTAACACAGCTGCCTTTGTGGAGGTGGTCTTGATGGAGAGAACTGCCAGCTGAGACTGCAGACTTGTCCAGGAGTGTGGCACGGCGATGAGAACTGCAGACCTACGTGCTGCTGACATTTCCTGTTCTGTGAAAGTGGAGTAAAAAAATGCACTGGTGGCACTCTGCAGGGAACACAATTACAGTGGGTTCACAAAATAAAAATAAAAATAACCCAAAATGTAGATTAAATACGTCTTTGATGCACGGTTTCTACCTGCAAGGAGAGTTAGTGTTTGTGTTTCCATATATGTGTGTTTGTGTCTGTGTGCTGAGAAGCCCTTAATCTCCTCAGCTGTATGTCCCCAGAGAAGAAGAGTAGAGAAGCTGATGAGGATCTGGGAAGGTTGCAGGCTGTCCACACACAGGTAATAAGTGCCTCTCACCTCTGGACACTGCTGGAAGAAACACAGACACAGAAAAGAACAAGTGGAAGAGAGAGAGAGCAGAAAGCCGTCGGGAGACATGGAAGATAAACTAATAGAAAGGTGGCTTAGTGGAGGAGAAGTTGAACGAAAATTCAGAGAAGAGAAGTGAGCATGGTGGCAGTGGGGGATTCAAATAGACAGAAGTAAAAACAACAAACAGGTGGAGGCTTCATAGCTGGCACCTAAATGAGAGATACTGAGACAAAGAATTAAGTAATGTCAGCTGCTGAGAAAGGCAAAGCAGGAGACAAAGAGAGGGGAAGACTGGCAGAGACCAAAAGGGTCAGAAAGCATGAATTTCAGAATAACAAGCCGAGACAATTCTTAGTGTGCATATGGGAGTGTTGCTGTTGTTTACATGCTTACTTCAGGGCTTGCTACAGCAAGGGATCCAGAGCTAAGAGTCTGTGTGGATGATCCACTGCATTTGACGGGTACTGTTGTTTTGGAGAGGACAGTATTCTGCAGATAACAACAGCTTAGTTAATCACAATATCTCCCGTACAATTACTAATTGTATGTCAAAGCACAAACACATTTAATTATGTGGGAAAATAAAACCAAAGTTTAGTCCTGTAGATAGAACTTGCACAGTCTGTACCTTAAAATGTGATTTCTGAACATGATGCTGGTAAATCTGTGGTTTATGAAACACCAAGAGAGTCCTGAAATTAGAATACAAATAATCCCAGTTATTTTATTTTTTTTTAGCATGAGCGATTATGATATTAATCAGAACCTATTTCTGCATGTGTGTGTATGTGTGTCTCACTGAAAGCATTTATCGAAGTCCTCCAGGTCAACCCAGGTCTTCTGTAGGACCGGTTTGCTATCAGCAGAGGATTCCTCAGTTACAAGCTCTTCGATTTCTGTTTGGGGCCTATCTGCAAGTAAAATTTAAATTTTTATATAAGGTGACACAGTTCCTAAGTGATAATACATTTATATACATGCATTTTCTTGCGTTAGTCATTTGGTATAACGTAGTATGCATGTAGAATATAGACACCTATCTGAAAATGGAGCCACTGGGTAAAATTCTTGATATCTTCTTTGTCAAAATGCAGGGAGTAACTAAACGCTTTTCCTCTTGTGACTCATAGCAAGTTATCCTAGACTCAAATCATTATCTTAAACACAGCGAGCCGAATTGGCCAAACTCCCACATAATGGCACAGTGTAAGCGCACATGCACATCCTCACTCCCACTCACCGACTCCCACTATCTCAATGCATCTCATAGACATATGCACACATCCCCAAAAACACACACATGCACACCCATACACATACAAACAGTCTGCCCCCGAGCTCTACTTAAAGCAAGAGTCTGATCAGAAAGCTGAGGTGGCGAGGGCCACTGTCTCTGCTGTTGAGCAATGGTGGTCTGTTAACTCAAACTGCAGGTGTTACTAAGCAACTAAACGGGGGCAGAGAGGAGGCAGGGAATTGGCCGGTTGTCACAAAGCATAATTTCAGTCCTATCTTTTTCGAAACGTCTCGACCAACCACTACAAGCACGGAGAGGACGATGGTTGGAGTGGAGGCAAGAGATAAAAATATGTCTAATCACATTAATTGGGACTATGTTGCACGGATGCTGTTCGAGTCAAACAGTAATGAAGCTCTCCATTACATATGTCAACTGCATAAAAAAAACAGAAAAAGCTGAATTTAAGGGGCATTTGTTATTTGTGGCAGTCTAATATTTGACCTCGGGTAAAGCCATCTTATGTTGGGATTCAAAGACAGCTCGCATTAGGGGCCGGGTGTTGCAAAGAAACAGCTTTTACCATTGGAGATGTCATCACTGTTCTTCTTGTCCTCTGCAGTAACCTAAAGGGACAACAAGAGAGTGAAAAAAGAGAAAGTGAGAGAGGCATGAACTGTGTGTTGCTGACAGAGTAGCACTGGCAGAGATATGCCTCCACCCTCTAGTGATTCCATGCCAGCTGTGGTGTTGGGCCATTCTCACCCAACACTGAGACAGGGTTTAATGTGACAGGGTCTGCCCCTCCCCCTGCTATAAACACCAACAGGGAATACCAGCTCTAATTTACCCCGACTGTCAGTGACAGATGAGGAGTTATAATGTTGTTTAGCGTGTTGCTTCTCTGAGAGGGGATTTACTAAACAGTTCTGATTTCATGCTCATCTGGCCAGCACAATAAAGAAACATAGCTAATGAGTTATTATCATATGCTTCAAGTAGCATTATGTTCGGTGTGAGTAAGAAGGAAGATGCTGTGGTCTTTAAAAGAGCATTAGAGCTATCAAAGAGAAGTGCAAGAATTAGTACACCAATATCAGCTGGCTCCAACTTTCCTCCAGCCTCCCCACCTCCTTTTAAAAAAAATTTTTTTTAATGTATTTCAAACAATGCTCCCCTTCGGGAAAATTCTGGTGAACGTCCAACAGTTTACTCAGCTCCGAAGAAGAATTATATATCTTCGTGTCGTGTAACTTCAAAGCAACCCCTGCCAAGACTCTGTGATGAGTCAGAGTGAATGTGTGTGTCTCTGCGTGTGAGTCACCACATATTTGAATAAGTACCCAGAGACCCAGACAGACGGAAAGAGGCATTGTGATTGGGAGGCACACTTGACCTCCTCTTCATCACTGTATAGCAACACTTTCCTGCTGCAAAAATGTCAGCGCGTATGTCAATGTGTCTTGTGTGCATAAAACTTTAAGCTTTCGAGCTCCAGTCTGCGGTATGTCCTGTTCACTGACAGCACAGCACTTTGGTACGCTGCTTGTTTTACCTGTGTAGACTAGGGAGATATTGAGTCAGACACACTTTACACACGGGACTCCTAGGGGTTTAGCTGCTGCTTTGGGCTTTTCAGCAATTTTCCACAAAAAATCACAGTCATGATGGGAGAAAGATGGCATTATCAAAAGCCACCCCACAGTTTTATTTTTGCACAGACAAATTAAAGCCTTTCCAATGTACTCTTTACATATTTAACATTCTCCCCCTGAGATAAACTGTAATTAGTGACGCAAACCGAAACTATGCAGGTGCTTGGTTGTTTAATGACTACCATACTCATATTAGAAGTTGAAACATAATGCCCTAACCCACACTACAGTTGAGAGAGTGGGCCATTGAGGGTATTAAGCACATCATGTGAAGGCACCTTCTTCTCTCATAGAAATATAGAGCTGGATCAAAAAAACAAAAAGAAAAAAAAAACCCTCTCATGTCATTTATAGTCTGTCAACACGTGACCCTGCCATGTGCTTGTCAAGAGCAGGAACACACACTTTAGATAAATGTGGCCCATGTGACAGACACACACACACACACACACACACACACACACATCAAACGACACATCAAATTAGCATGTCCACACTGCCCTAACCTAACCGCTCTATAACTGGTCACAGTTACACAAGAGGGCGATTAATATGAACTCTATTTTTTCCCCTATGCTAGGAGTGAAGTGTAATAATGAAGCCCTCAGGAGACGCAGACACTGATGGCTCATCATCTAATTGCGCTGCTTTTTTCATCAGCACAGTACATGACCTCTCCCTGCATGAAACCCACGCATTCAGCTCACCACCACCGCACACCAGAGATTCTCTCTTCCCCGCTTCCCAGTTTCTTGCCCCGCTTTCATCTATTTCAGTGCAAATGTGACTTTGTTTATATTTTCTTTTCTTTTTTTTAGTTCCCCTATATTTTTTGATTAATTGAAAAATACAGTTGTCCACCCTTTTTTTTTTAGTCTTTGTTATCTTTGTTTCTGCCCTCTTCTCTCTGTCTGCATGTGTCTGCTACAATGAATCCCCACCCCCTGTTATTTCCCTTTCCTAGCTGGTTCTCTCTTTAGTGCAGATGTGCCCCTGGTCAGTAGTGGCCTGGCTGGGAGACAACAGAAGTGACTTTGACACTGGGGGATGGCAGCCATGTTGTCACTGACACACAGAACTACTCTGAATAGCCTTTGACCGCATACATGCAGGGCAGAGAGAGGAGGTGAGGCAACAGGCAAGCAATGAAATGAAGACATAACAAAGGGCAACACATTTTTTTGCAGAAATAAAATAATGTCTTCATTCATTCCTTTTTTGGTATTCCAACAGGTCACAGATCCTTAAATTCTATTTGAGGGATAAAAGCAGTTCAACAACAATGCTTTGTTTGCAAATATTTGTGAAATTTAAAAATATTTCGCCCTCTGGACCATAATGCTATATACCTCCATTTTGTCAGTGCAGTTTGGTGAGTTAGTGGTGCATTCAGCTGCGTCAAGCTCAAGGCCTTCTTGACATTCACTCTCCTCTTCCTCAGTAATAGAGACCAGAGGGGATCTGTGGGAACACTTCCTGGGAGTGTTTTGCTTGGTCTCTCTGACACATAAAGACACATATTCAAGCACCAAGTTGTTTGCAAATGTAACATCTCATAATCATACCATACACAGATCTCATTGCATTCTATAATATGTAATTTTTCTTTGTTGATCCTAAGTAGATACAAAAAAGTATAGTATTACGGTAGTAAACAGGAACAAATCTCTAATCTTTACTCCACTGTGGGTTTTAAAACACAAAAGCAAAATTCCCATAGTTCACATTTCTCAGTTATTATGAATGCATTCATAACAGAGAGTCGAGATGGTGGTTAAGTAAGATCATAAAAAAAAAAACAGGTGATAATGGTGTATTATGATAATGGTGATGTACTTTGTTGACCCCCATATGGAAGCTGTTATCATGCTTTCCTTTTTCTATAAAGAGGTCAGGCTCAGGTTACCTATAGACTACTGAAAGACATCAGAAAGGAGAGAAGAAAATGTTTCTTTATAAATTTATCAGTTTCAGTGTACGCACAGCTCTGGAATTGAGCCCCCGCTGCTCCTGGTACGGTAGGAGAGAAAAGGGCTGGCAACCTCAATGAACTGCTCTGGTTTTGACAAAGGGATCTCTGCAAAAAAAGAGAGAAAAAACCCTTTACATATCATGCCAGCACCGATTTTTCACACTCTGACTCTTTTTATTTCATTTTCTGTTTTCCACTCAGAGATCAGCTGATGTCAGATATGCCTGAGCCAGCAGCTATTTTCAAAACTGAAATAATGTAGCTGCCCTACTCCTATTTTCATTTCAGCATGCGGTGCTGCATGCCCTCTCTAGTGCAGGTTCTAAATCTCCTGCATTAACACTCACTTTTCGTTGGAGTCATATTTATTTATGACATTCACCTACACGCTATCGCATAATTTGAGCTTTTCTATTTGTTTGATATCCTCCCCTGCATACTCCTCCTGATTCCCCTTCACTGCCTTTTTTCCAAACTTAATTTTAACATCTTTCATTTCCTGTTTCAATCTTCCTCTAACTTACTCTTTGGTTCAGCAGTGACCAAGATTTCCTTGGGCTGACGGATGAGTTTCCAACAGGGCACAGGTGCAGGTTTTGGTGGTGACTTTAGCGGGCATGCGCGGGTACGAGTCAACAGGACAGCATGGCTGTGCAGCAAGGAGAGGCCATAACGGCGTAGAAATTCAGAGGAATTAGCCTGCATAACCGACACACATACACAGAAATAATCATGCATGCAGGAGTCAACCATGAATATTTAAAAAATGCTTTGGCAGACAATTACAAACTGTTCTCCAATTAGGTTTAGGGGTGTATATAGTAAACATTTTTTAAATCTTTAACACCCACTGCATTTTAACAATAACATTTAACAATATTGTGGGAGTATCTAAGGTGTTCTTGACAGCCAGCTTTCCAATGAGACCATTTCCGATGAGCTTTCAATGAACAGTAGATGGCTCAAGTAAAGGGTCAAGTGTGTCTCTCAGGTCCTGTGCCAGATCTTTGCTGGATGTTACTTAAGCAGAAGACTTTCAGATACTGTTCATTTGCTATAAATATTTTTCAGGCCTCATATTTTTAAAGATAAACTGCTAATTATGCTGAAATATGTCAAATTTTCAAGAGCTCACCTTGTTTTATGCCTGTCAAACTCTGTTATCTTTGACATTTTTCAAAGATTAAGCTAAGGAAATAGGAACAAACTATGTGTTGCTGTGACAGACTGCTAGTAACAAAGTGCCTAAAGATACCATTTGAAACTGGTTCTTTGCTAAGTTGTGTGGCTACAACACCGGTTCATTCTTTGAGTTAGGTGGTTTTATTAACGCTTGAATGATTCATAGTTAAATGTTAAGTGGCTTAACATACAAAAAACCTCTTCAAAGCCTGCAGAACTATTGCTCAAGAGCGTTTAGAAAATTACAGTTAAATAAATATAAAGAAATGAGTCTTGACTGTATATGAAATGATTACATAAAATTTGTGTATATATACTTTAAACCTGTCACATTGTGCATGTTATAGTTACATCAGAATGTGAATTTGTATCCTCCCAAATTTGCACTAAATACCTAACTACAGTCTCTAGCAAGTGAAATCTAAATTTCATCGTTCCAAAAGTCTGAAGACCAAAACTTGCACGTTATGAGTCAACAGATATACGTGGTCAACATTTTAGGAGGAATATTAAAAAGACATACCATTTGGCGAAACCCAAAGGAACTGTTATGTAGTTGAAAAGGGTAGTAGGCAGCACAAACCACTATGTCAAGGTCAGCTGAGAAACACACACAATGAACAATAACAGGCACAGTTAAACTATATTACATAACTATATACAACTAATTTTATTTAGAGACTAAATGTGTTTGATCGTAAATAGTAACATCACTATAGTGAAAGTGCCACACAACAAATAAATTAAATCTAACAAAAGAGAAAACATAGCTGACAAAACATACCATACACAAAATATCCTCCTCCACCCTGTTTCACACCCCCTGCCTGGAATGGGGGTCTACAGGCAGTTTGTGGTACGCTTTGGGTTTGTCCCAGTTTTCTGCTGGTTCAAGGCAGCATCTGCTCGCCAAAACCTCTAAGGGGAGGGGGTCAATGTGTGTACATGTGTCTTTATGTCTCTCTCTCTGTGTGTGGGCAGGTGAGAGTAGGGCTGGGTATCATCACTAATTTCTATAATCGATTCGATTCCGATTCACAAGGTCCCGATTCCATTCGATCCCCGATTCAATTCAATTTTGACTCAGACAGTCAGAAATATTATAATTCTGATCATTTATCAGTACATATCCATATTTTTATATCTATGTATAAAAACAAAGCTGACACTTGTGAGACTTCATCACAGGTATGAGCATCACAGCAGATGCCTTTGTGTCAAAGTAAAAAGCCTTTGTGTCAAAGTATAGCAGATAACCCCTTTAAAAATATTCTGCAGTAGATCAAAAACGGAAGAAAATCATGAATCAAAATATGAACATTACCTGATGCTGCTGAAGTAAAGCAGAGCAAAGTTACAGAGGTTTTATTAGAGACACAGCTAAGTGTTTTGCAATTTGGCATAATTTTAAAAAGTTTAAATTTCTTCTGTATTAAACAGCATGGCTGGCGTTTGCTGAGCCTTTGGCCCCTGTGGGACATGGTCACTGCTCCCCACTGGAGGCTTTTCCCTCTCCCTGGGATGCGGGTGTTTGTTGGTTCTACGGTGCATGGCTGGATGTTCTGGTGTGGTCGTTTGTCCACTTCCTGGCTTGGACCTCCTCCTTGGGACCTGGGACCCAGCTCTCAACTCGTACAAAGGTGGCCGGTCTCTAGCGGGGTCAACTTCCCGTTGCCTCTGGTACTCTGGGACTCTCACCCTTTGACTGTGGGGCCTTCCTCCGCGGATGTCGCCGAGATGTGTGACCTCAAGTCTTCGGTACTCTTGGGAGCTGTGGATTGCACGGTTGTCCTGGTTCCATCTCAGTCTGCCTCTGGCTCAGGGGGGGCGTTATTGCGGCTTGACACCCTTATCAAGTACATTTGCGACAAAGACACAGATACTCCCACCCTCTCTCTCACACATTCACACTCACACTATAAGAAGATTGTTGACCTATGTATCTGTGCATTTTCTAATTTTGGTGTTCCAGGTGCTGTATGTTTGTTTTTTCTTACAGGTGCAGCAGTTGGCGATACATTGTGTATTTCTATTTGTACTCTATCCTTTTATTATATTTACCCCTATTTTCCCAGATTAGAAAGATTAGATTAGAAAACACTATTGTCCTCCACAGGTATAAACAATGACGCTATATTTAGGTTCTTTAGGGAGTTCTTCCCCCTTTAGTGCATCTTAAAAGTATATCATATAAGAGCACATTGGCCAGGAGACATGGAAAATCAATTTGACAGAGTGATGGGAACACCGCTAGGCTAATATAAGGGCTACACATTAAAAATTGAAAAGAGAGGTTGTTCTCACATAGCCTAGTAATTCCTGAATTTCACTGGAATTTCACAGTGAGCGCCAAAACAGTGAAACAGAAGAAACATGTAGGGTCTTTTAGTGTTTGCACACGTAGAAAAGGGCAATGCAGCAGATTTCCCTCAAGCAGAAAATGTTTTGTGAAGTAATACCACCTTCACATGCGCGTCATCACATTATTTTAATATGCAACACTTGAGTTATTCCAAAAAAGTGGGACTGTAGGAGAGCACAAGGGACAGTCTACTGTCAGAAAGAGCAGGTGGCAGAATGTGAGAGCAAAACAAAGATAGATTTTAATTTATATAGAAGTTGAAAATAGCAAAACATCACACAAGGATTTCTGAATTCACTACTCTGAATATAATATATGCAGGTTTTAATACAAGAGGAAGCTTTTCTTCCACATAATTACCTCATAATTACCTGTTTTGCCCCTTCACCTTTAATATGCAACACCAAGACCTTAGCTAATTTATCAACGCAATTAGCATTTTGAGCAAAGCATTTAAATGAACTGTGCAGCCTTAAAAAGCATTGTATTTCTACTATGACCTGAAACAACTCCAAGCAACAAATACATTTGTGAGGACATTTCAATTTTATCTTCCTCAGATAACCACAGTTGACCGGGGGAAGCTCTCCTGCCCTGCGGGAGCACCAAATAATTTACCCTTCTAAAGCTCCCTCTGCTGGTTTATTTATGGTCCACCATACACACATTAACCCTCTGCACTCCATAATATATGGGCTGCAGACCTCACAAAAGACAGGAAGTTATTCTTGATGTAACATGAAAGAGGCCCCAGGGCTGACAACAGAGTTCAGAAAGTTTGGCATTTTGAAGTACAGCAAAGTAGTGACTTTAGGTCTTGAGCCTGTCCTGTCCTAAAGTAAATCCATAGACCAAAACTGTGATTGTTACAAGTTGGATTTCTTTAGTTCTATAAGCATTAACTCTATACTTGTGAACTTTTAAGCAAGACCTCTGTATTTAAATTAAGCAGACCCTCCTCTACCTCTCTACCAAGTTTCATGAAATTCAGTTTTTTCCTTTTTGTGTCATTGTGGTGAGAAACAGACTGGCTTCTGGTGTGCCTTGGAAAAGGAAATATATATCGCATATAGCTGTTAAGTCAGCAAAAGAAATGTAGATATGACATATAAATCCATTAATACAGCACAGTTACAAAGACACAGGACACAGAAATGATTCTAAAACCATCTGCTGATAAATTAATTAACTGAGCAGCAAAGCAATCCTGTGCATACAAATTATGACAGTAATGGCTGACTGCATTGACTTACTCACTCAATTAAACGTGCAAGCAGAGTGTGTAATTGAGACAAAAGTTCGCAAGTATGTATAACTGCATAATTATTTGCCTCTTTGTGACTTTGTGTCTTACTTGTTGTGTCTAACTGAGGCACAATATGTACCTTTACATTTCTCTGACTCCAGCAGCTGATTCTTACTGTCACTTAGGGTGGAATCCTTGACTTGAGCTGCATCTGCAGGCTCAGGCTTTGTCATTGGCAAACTGTCATCCAGGTGTTTAAATGTAGGAATGGAGTGCTGTAAGAAATCCCAAGTTTCTCTCAAGTACACTGACCTGAAAAAGAGGTAAAGACAATATGATCAGGCTACAGCAGGTTACATTAGTTTCACTGTAAG
The DNA here is from genome assembly GCA_015106755.1 of Etia nguti. Taxonomy (NCBI): domain Eukaryota; kingdom Metazoa; phylum Chordata; class Actinopteri; order Cichliformes; family Cichlidae; genus Etia; species Etia nguti. Next base: position 40,569 of record VUQG01002687.1, read on the forward strand.
CACTTTATTGTTAACTGTTTGCCCCAAATAGAAAACATTTCACAATGTCACCAGTACCCTTAATAATGAGATTTGACACCTGAGTATATATCAATAAAGACGTTGTTTGACAACCATTATACCATGCTCCCGGGTTTTTCCAAGGTTATCCTTTGTAAGGTCTATAGGTATAGATGATTCTCACTAATTTCTGATGCACACCCAGTCATTTTGTTCTGGAAGCAGGCCTGAAATATGTCTGAAACTGCTCAGCTCAGAAAAGTGAAACAAGACTTAACCCTAGTAGTTGTGAGTTAAAGCCTTTTTATTTGTAACTCATGCCAACTTTAAGTGTGTCTGATATCAAATGAAGTACACTTTTTCTTAGTGTCTTTGTGACTACTGCAGTTTTGGTTCCTCTTCCTATACTGTCCCTTTGTTTGCAATACTGACTTTTTCACTGATTCGGGGGGTGGAGGTGGATGGGTGGGGGAGGTGGACTTGATACAACCAGTACATGCAAGAAACGCCGCTGAACATCTCACAAAGAAATGAATGAGCAAAAATAAAAGTCTGTAGTGTCGTTCGGGTATACCAGCTTCACCAATATGCACTTTCTAAGGTTTGGAAACAGGTGATGACTGAACAGAGAATGCAGATGACCATGTGTCACCAACTCATTTCATATAATGAGTCCATATAATGTCCGGTCCGAATGATTCTGAAGTTCTCATGCATAACTCACTATGGCAATGTCTAGAAAGGTTAGGGCTGCGGTGCATGAATAAAATCAACTTGAGCTAATATTGCTCAAGCTGCAGTATTAGCCGCACTAATACACAGTTACTTGTAAAGGAAGAGAGGATGTAAATATGTTATTTATTTTAGCATTTTTGACAGTCAAACACCTCAAAACATGCCTCTCTGTGTTCAGCAATCTAAGTGAATATTATAAGCAAAAGAAAGAAGCATCCTGAGGGTCCTTTACAGTCTCACAAAACATTTAACATAATGATTTATTTATTTACTATATTTATATTGTTAGAATTTCTACCTTGCAATAACTGAGGTATACCAGATCCTATGTATTCTGTGTGGGCAAGTGCATAAGTAACTACAACTTCCTGTGACATTAATCAGTCTGAAACACAAGCAAATGTCATGCTCACTTATTGTACGTGCTGATAAGATTCCCCAGGCGACCCACTAACAACAGCTAACCTGCTGAGCTACAGAGAATAACACTCCCTGGCTCCACCACCAAATACTGTTCCCCCATTAAAGCTCTATCACTGATGAGCTGCAGTTCTACACTGAAATTAATCTCCCTCCAGTATACAACATATCTCCTTCCATCTCTGAGGACAGATGCAATTTTCTGCATTATTTTTGCCACAGCCCTTAAACTATATAAAAAATTTTTTTTAAGTATCAGCCCTGTTAACAAAGACACACAGTAAGCGAAACATATATTCCATGTACATCCACTGGATACCTTATTAGTACACTTTGCCAGTACTGGATTCCCCGATTGCCTTCAAACATTCCTCTGAGATTTTGGTATTGACATCACAGCATCACACAGTTGCTACAGATTTACTGGCTGCTCATCCATGATCTGAATCTCCAGTTCCACCACACTCCCAAAGGTGCTGTATTGAATCTATTGACATCTGGTGACTGTGGGGGCCATTTAAGTGAAGTGAACTAAATGTCATGTTCACAAAACCAGTTTGAGATGATTTGGGGTTTGTGTCGTGGAAGCAGAAGATGGGTGGACATAAAGTCATTGATGTAGTCAACAGCAATACTCAGGTAGGCTGCTGTGTTTGAATGTCTGGGGGACCTAAAGTCTGCCAAGACAATATCGTCCACACTGGATAGTTTCTCTTTTTTTGACCATTTGGAGCACATGGTTGTGTGGGAAAATTACAGTAGATCAGAAGTTTTTGAAATACTTAGACCAGCTCATTTGGCACCAACAAATATGCCACATTCGAAGTCACTTAAATAACCTTTCTTCCTCATTCTGATGCTCATTTTGAGCTAAATCAGGTCATCATGACCATATCTACATGCCTAAATGCACTGAGTTGCTGCCATATGATTGGCTGCCATATTTGCGTTAATGAGCAGTTAAACAGGTGTACTAATGAAGCATCCCATCAATGTATAATTTATTGCACAGAAAGTGATATAGAACATGCAAAGCACATATCATACTGTAGATCGAAAAGCATGGTCAACCATTTAAGTCCTTACTTTATAGGACGAGTTTCTGGAATCCAGCTGGTGAGGGTGTGGATAAAAGTGAACTCGCCCATCCCCCCGCAGACATCTAAAAAACTGAGAAACAAACACATAAGAACTTTTTTTTTCCTTTTGTTCAAAATATGCAACAAACCAGATACAACACTCAAACTACCATTTTTAGCACTGGCACTGTTCTCAAACAGATCATGTGAGGTGACGGTTTCAACGCGGGAAATAAGTGTTTAATATGATTGGCGACAGGGTGGTTAAATCATGAGAATGCTGTTAACTGAGAAGAAATATTGAATGTCTCTTTCTGTTTTCAAACATAGTAAAGAACTGTGTGTTTAGATTGTCTACTTAAATTCCGATCATGCTTTTGAATTACATCAAACAGGACAACAAAGGTCACTGATACCTAGTAGTATTCTAAGAGTCACAAGTCAATAAACCTGTAAGGCATTATCCTGACCTGGGCATTTTTATAGTATGGTTTTTTTTTTTAACTACATATCAAGAATTTAGGTTCAGGCTACATTCAGCATTTTTGAATTTGCATTAGTTGTTAAACCTTGTTACTGCTCAAATAATTCTGAGGAGTGTGTGTGTGTGCAAGAATGTCTACATTAGGTATCCTTTTCACACAATTTTCACTTGAAACAGACAGCTGCCCTTGCTTTAATTGGTCCTTTTGGGATTTTATGACGTCCACATCCAGTCCACATTCATACTATGTTCGAGTAAGTGAAATCCATAAAACTTAAATGGTAATGCCACAGTCTTTAATCCTGCCAAAAATGCTGCTCAGCACCAAAGTGAAAGAGCCCTCAAATTCAGCTTTTCACAAAAAAAATGACAAATGCTTTTTCCAAAAAGCAGTGGTGAACACCTGAACAGGTTAGTTAGGTTTTAATATAACACATGTCTATGTCTTATAAATTATTATTATTATTATTATTATTGTGAGGAAGACTCCTTTATTTCCTCCCCTAGCGGAAACATTTATGTCTCAACCTTCAAGAGACAACAGAACAGCCCCATCAGAGGCATGAACATTGTCTATCTGCCACCAAATTACACCATCAAATTACACCCATGGCAAATACACAGGGATAAGTCATGGGAAGGTACGGCCAAGTCAGCAAATGGCACTCTGTGGGGGTTCTTGTGCATGTGTGTAAGCTTCAAATTGTTTCAACAAATGTGGGCAATACACATATGTTTGCCAGCTTAGGGATTAACGTCCTGAAACCAAGTTTCACAGTGAAAATTGGAAACATTAAAACATCTACAATGCACTTAGATCGGGAGGAAATAACAAAAAAAGTGAGCAGATTTAATGACTTGCTCCATTTTTCATGCATATATAGTTTATCACCATATATATTTATTGAAATAAATGAAAATTTAACACTGTACAGTAACCCTGCTGAAATAAAGTAGGTTTAGTCTACAGTCTTGGGGGGCATACTGTGTGATCTATTTTTACAGTGGCCTTATTCGCTGCTAAAAACCCAAGGTCTGTTTTAAAGCAGCATTACATTACGATTATAAATTATTTCCCCAGCTCCTTGGGGTAGTACTAAAATACTTATAAAGTTTCTGTCTGAACATATGTTAACTCACTTTGTGTTTGCCACTTTAATTAGAGCTTTAGCCAGCAGCATTGGCCATAACTCTGACTGACAGGTAGAGGCAGGGAGAAGCAGGTTATTGTCCTCATCAAATGGCATAAAATCATCCACTAATATCTTCCTCCAACAACCCTGAAAAAAGCAAGAATGAAGGAAAAGACAGTGAAAAAAAAACGATGTAACAATGAGTGCTCCTCAAATAAGAGGGCTAAACCATTGATTTGTGTTGTTTAGATGATTATCTGGCAGATTATTTTGATGTTTTATACAATACATGTTTTTGGACTACACAGTGTCACAACTCTTTTGGAACTGGGGTTGCATCTTCAGGATAGGACAGCCTTTTGGTATTGCTCTCCCACATTTCTCCTAGCATTTAGCACCATTATGCTTGTGTCTTAAGCCATTATCTGTGTTGTGGTCTATCTGGAGGCCATCTGAGGGAGTTTCATGCTGCTTGTAAGGAAAAGCAGCAAAGCAGGTAATAATCACATCTGCAGCTCTCCTTATCTATCAGAACAGTGTACCCAAGTAATGCAAACCCACAGAGGTCGAACGAATATACCATTTCTCACTTGCTCTACCCTTTCCTCGTAAATACCATTGCCCAGAGAAGGACCAATTAATGAAAATACAGTGCAATTGGGGAAATTATAGGACAGATCAAGAAAAGCAGAAATGGGAACGCAGTGTTGCCAGGATCCATACAGTGTAACGAAATTAGTCGTGAAAAATATAGGCGCAGAACCACAAACAATCACATGAGTGAGAGAAAAGGAGCAGCTTTTAAGGGAAAACAGAGAAAGAAATGGGAAGAGTGTGATGGGGGCTGGGTGCCTAATGCCATTTCAACAACCATCTGCTAGCGTGCTATGGTTGGCACAGGGACGGCTGCCTACAACCATGTCAGTCTTGTTTGTCAAGGCAAGAGTCACAGTGTCACAGTCACAGAACAATATCACTCTGTCTTTTTCACTCTCTTGTTGACCCAAATTTTCTCTCCCTCTGAAAAGACACAAAGATCCAAGGTCTGCCATACAGAGATTCTATGGCAGGCTCTCAGACTGTGTTCTTGTGCAATGATATTTTTAAACCTGTGAAGTCGTTACACTTACACATAATCAAACTGAACAACGCTATCATGCAAAAAATCCTCACAGGCTGTGCCCGCTCTCAGGGTTTTACTAAGCACGGTTATCAAACTTGAGCTTTGCTCTGTGAGAAGCAGCTGACTCCTGTTAAGCCTTATCTATTCATCAGGCAATGTATGAAGCCCAGCCACTTTTGGCACAGCAGCGAGACTGATTGATTTGAGCTCTGAGAGGATAAGGCTTTCTCATCCCTTCCCCCCCTACATCCCCCATCAGTCCGTTACCACACCCTACTCATGTGCTACATCCTGTGGTCTGTTGAAGAATGTAATGCAATGTTTTGCCATCCAGCTATGCCTATTTAAAAAAGATTCATTAACAAACAGTTGCTGTAAAGCTGCGACTTCCTAAGTAGTGATAAGAGAATTTTCTAGTTTTAAGTTTCTCACCATGTTCTGCATAAACGTCAAACCAAAGGAATTTTCACTAGTAAAATGGGCTTCATCCGAACCATAGCTATGTCTGAGTATGTGTTTGCATTTATGCACCCTTACCATCCAGTAAAGTCTGACCATGTATTTGCCATAGCTGTTGAAAAGTGGCACATGGCCATTCACCACCTTACACATCGAGTAGATGTGCCCCCAAGGTCTCCATCCCTCGTGCTCTGTAGATGCGCAGTTAAACTGCATCCAAAGAACGTGGATCTCGCTGACAATCCACCTCATCAGCTTCATGGAACATGGAGCAGAAACGGGACGGAGAAGAGAGAGGAAAAAACGGTCTGTATCTGTTAGCGAAATCCTCAATCATCTGATTTTTAATTCACAAAGGGCATTAAATTTTCCCCCATATAATTTGTTTCTGTCAGTCAGACATCACTGTGCTGACATCGGAATTAGACTATCCGAGCGCTGATGGATGACGGCTAACAACAAGCCAGTGCAAAGTAGAAAACAAATATTGAATACTAACCTCACTACAAAGCAGATGACAATTGGGGGAGACTAGGTCAAATGTCATTTGATTGTCAACAACAGTGGGAGTCTGAAATAAAGCAAAATAATGTTTTCACTGTAGGTAAATTATAAAAGACATTTATTCGCCTGAGAATCTTCACAAAAAACTTTTAAAAAAAGCTGCACTCAGGATAAAGTGTATTGTAGCATGTGTGCATAGCATTCATTGTAATAACATATCAGCTTTACAATACTGCTGTCAAAGGTCCCCAATTTAAGCTTACACAAGAATGAGGGACCTACACACTGAGCTCAACCCAGGGCCTAAACTGGTGTAACCTTACCATGACACTCCCAGAACTGTGTCTGCACTAAATATTTGACAACCAAGTTAATAGATTCAACCATGTTACTAATTAAATATGGATAAATGGGTCAGCTGACTATGAGGAAGGCTGCAAGATAAAAAAATTGTTTTGTACAACTGCAAGCAACTCTAAGCAAGAACAAAATTTAAACCATATCCAAAAACAATGTTGCTAATGCAGTAATACTGTCTGTGGAAACAGACTGAAGACAGAATGCTGTAGAAGAGCTGCTGCCTCCATCTGCATGGCTGATGGCTTTTGTGATTTGCCTGTGCTCCTCTTTTATGAAATTAATTAAATGATTTTGACATCTTGAGTGAAAAGGCAGCATGTGACCTGGCAAGGACTAATTCAAAAAACAGGAAGCCTGCAGTAATTGCTCAATACTGCACTAAGAAGGGGGTAACAGAAAAGTGGAGTGATGCAATTAAAACTTCATTGGAGGTGACTAGAGAGCATGTTTCCTTAACTTCATTTCACACTGTGTGGCAAAGAAACACAGAAAGTTAAAACAGGTTTAGCCTGCCTTTTTTATTAGTAGATCTATCCTGTAGTCTAGAAAGTGTCCAATTGTGACAAATGGCCAAAAAGGCTAAAGGAAGTAGGTATTGTCTTAAAATTTCATGGCAACTGACATTAAAATGTGTAAACCTATTGCACACATATTCTGGACTCTGTATATCATTGTTAACCTTGCCAGGTGTATAAAGATGAAATGAACTGCCGATGTCTAGGTGCAAAGCCCTTTCGTGTAACGGCAGTCATCAGTGCAAAATCGAGTCGGGCAGGACACAGAAGCATGAAGGTTACCTTGTCAACAATAAACTCTGCTGGGCGCTTCCAGGTGTGAACTTTCAAACATGGAGGCAGAAGAAGCTTTCCTTCGGGATCCTCAAAAAATGGCTGCATACAAAAGGGAACAAAGTGAATGTGAAGTACAGAAACCATAAGTTAACACAACTTTACAATTTATGTAACCCTAGCTACACATATTATATATTCTTTACAAGGTAGTTTGGGTAATGATAAATTAACTGATTATTTTAAAAATGTAAATATTGTCCTCTCCATATTTACAGCACTAGGACTCCTGGTTGGCTTGCCATCTTCAGGACCTCTGTTTGAGTCCCATTTCTCCCTGTTGACTTCTGCATCATTCCATTCGGGCCAAATGGGAACCCTGTACTTCCCCGCACCTCCACCTAGGCTTTCAGAGGAAGTGGCTGCTAGAGACGCTGCTCTGAAATTATGACATACTTCATTTGTTCTGTTCGAGTTTTTAACAACAAAGTTAACCAGCTCCAAAATTTATTATTTAAACCCAACCAGTCCCCGTTTACCCTCAGACAGCTAAAGAAATACTGCAAATACTAAAGTACATCTCTTCTTAAGTGGCTTAATGGTAGCTAACGCTAAAGCTAACTATGTCTCTCCTTTCATTATACCGAACTCACTCCGTTTGCCGGTCGGATAAAGACACTTTGCTGGAAGACGACTCCTTTTTCTTTGCATGTGCCTTGGACATTATTGTGGCAAAGACGCGGTCAACTCACATAGTAAGCAACAAGAGAAGGAGCCTCTAGAGGCGGCCTTTGTTTATCAACGTCTCTCTCGCTTTGTCAAACTGCTCTTGAAAGTTTATGCGTTGCTACGCAACCAAGCTGTAACGCGGGAGAGGCCTTGAACAGTTGCGTCTCTTGTTGCTATAGTGAAGGATGAACAGATTTCAATTTTAAGCAGTTGCTTCAAATCTACCACAAGAAAGCGGTATATATTTGATATATTAGAAGAATTTCGTAACATAAAATGAAAGCATTACCACCAAAAACTACAGACTCAGAATATACCGCAGTTTAATAAGCTGAAGCAGACTGGAGTACACCGGCAATGAAAAAAGTTACACTAGTGCTTGTAGGCTTAACAGCTGGCAGATCTCTGTGCTAGGTGTGTGAAAGAGCACAAGCTCTAGTGGTGAGAGAACCCTGTCTGATGACTGTCACATACTGTTTCTTGAGTGGAGTCACATGTAGCACCCTACGGGAGCGCGCACACAGACAGACATGTGCGGAAGTTTTCACAAATACAGCTTCAAACATAGTCCTCAGGGCTCTGAATTACTGCAAGGTAAGCTTAACACAATGGGTATAGTGTTTTCTAAAATGTGGTGTATATAGTTCTCAATATTAGTGTTAATAAAGCACTTCTGATCAACAATTGCAGTGTGAATTTCCTATGAAGAGATCCAAGTCCTCACAAGCATTAGCATTAGTGATTGTTCAAAATGCTAATAAGAAATTTGTTACTAGGAGAATAATCCCAGCTCAGCCATGCTTGAATTTCTACATGCCAGAAAAAGCAGGGTATTAATATAATCAGGAATAGTTATACTGCTACGATCTTTTAGGTATACGGATCGGAATACATTTACTAATTCACACAATCTATCAGCAGATTACGCAACATGATTGATTGATTGGTAATAAATGATTGGTAATGTACACTGCCACAGTGTTTTCTTGTTACATATGTATACAGTTCAGATAAACACATTTAATCAATATCATACAGTTGAGCAGACAAGTTAATCACAAGTGGACAGCACAAACCAGTTCAAATGTTTATTCTAGTTTTGGTCTTGAGTTTTTTTGTTTGTTTTTTTTAAAAGTATTTCTACATGTAAACGTGTTGTTGTTGTTTTTTAAATCCTTCGCATTTCATCTGAACAGTTCAACAGATTAGCATCCAAAAAGACAACTGAGTGTAGTCCCTGTATCTGTTTCTGCTTTCCACAAATTCCAAAGTTATACAATACATAATCCACCACAAATTAAAAATGCATACTGGAACATACATGAACATACTATCATACCAGTGGAGAGACAATCAAAGAAAGGTTTCCTATTGTCTCATTTAGTACCATCATTAAAGTTTTTATTATTACTCTTATTACTGAAATACTTCATTGTCCAGCTGTATACTTGTGTGTAAAGTAAATGCGTGATCCATCTCCTTATTAAAATATCAATCAACTAAGGCACTTTTAGAGAAAATATGGCATTAAGACAACACATTTCTAATAAGATAATACTTAACTAAGATGCCCATTTACTTGCTTTTTACACGGTAGTCTAAAAAAGAGAAAAACTACAGACACAAACATGGTTTGCTGCTGTAAGATGAAAAATTAAGGGCCATTAATGTCCACTTGTGTTGCTTCTGAGACACTTTCTTTTGTTGCTGGGTGACGAAAACAGAAGGACGCTGGGAGAAAGTACAGCAAAGTAAACACACAGACTTTCAAAGGCTACAGGTTATTTTAGAGCTTGGGTTTCTCAGCCTTTTGCTTAGTTTGAACCCTTCTTCAGTGTGATACAGTCTCGAGCCTTCAGAGGCTGTCAGAACAACAAGGGGTGAGTGAGTGAGGCGAGGTTTGTTGTTGGTGGTGAAATGCAGTGTAACATGAAGACAGCACCGAAGATCCTGAAAGAGTCGTGTAGATACAAGAGGGGGAGCAGTTAAGGCAAATCTAAATAAAATGTATCTGTGTAAAAACTATGGATACAGAGGTCAAATGGGCATCAGTGAAGAGAGAAGTTCCTGGAGCTTTGAAGACTCACGAAAAAACCCCCCAAAAAACCAAAAAATATATTCCTCTCCAAAGCTGCAATACAGAGCAGGAGCCACAGGCTGGATGGGTGCCAAAGGGAGGCTAATGTGAATGGATTGAGTGTTAGCAGCAGCCTGACTTGCTCTCAGCAGCCACAGTCTCCTGGTCCAGTTTGATCCGGTCTCCATTGCTCTCCTCATATGGCAAACCTTTGTCGTTAGCCAAGATGTTCTCTACCAGGAATCGAGCAGCTTCATCCACATTGATGTTGTCCTATGAAAAGGTCAAAGTATATATTATAGAGATGATAAAAAAAAATAATAATAATTTTTTAAAAATTTGTCATTTACAGCACAGTATGAATGGAGACTCTGGAAATTTCCTCTGCCTTGGCCTGCGCTATGGTTCTCAGAGCAGTTTCAGAAGTTCACGAAAGCCCTTTATGTGAACCAGCCTGTTAAAGCAACAGCTGGGTAACAGAAGGCAAAAGTGAGGCCAACAGAGACAGGCTAAAAATCACTGTTTGCCTTTGTCCTTCACACTATGGCCCAAAGCTGTCATAGCATGGGCTGAAGAGGTAATGAATATTTATGGATTTTGCTCAGATTCTACAGTAACAAAGATGTTTACAAAAAAGGCCTGGGCACCTCAAGTAAAGGCAAACAGAAATAAAATAAAGATTTAAAATATAATGAGATTAATTAGTTTATAGCATTTACTCTATTAAAGACTACTGAGCTAAAAACAGTACTTATCAATCAGGTCTTGAAAGTAATTTCTCTTAATAAATTGTAATGGCATGTGGTTGTTGACAACATTATAGCTCAAAGCTCACCGTGACTTTGCATTTTCCCCTTGTACTGCCTTAGGAAAAATATGCTCTTCGTCATTTGAATCAGCATGAAAGTTTGGCACTTATTAACAGAATCCCAGTCGCAGGTTGTTGTGGGTTGAGTTTAGTGCAAATGTGACAGGCACACAAAACATTAACTCACAGAAAGGAACTGGCTTTGCACTCATCCCACGCCCACATAGACACGTCACATGACTCAGTACGTAACAGCTCCAGGAACAACAGTTATTTAGAATGAGCTAAATGGGAACAGCTGATTCCAGAGTCATCAAAGCGTTCCACAACATGGAAACATAATGGATGTTGATATTTGAAATGTACATGTGCGTGACTGTAGGCATTTCCTGGTTTATCGGCTTGTCATTTTTAAGTTTCCAAGAAGGAAGAGGCTCACTGAGGGAGAAAAAAAAAAAAAGAGGTCTCCCTGGAGTCTTAAAATATAGAATATTCATGATCACAAAACAAAGTTCTACAACATGTACTAACAACTGAGGCACAGAACTAAGCAGATTAGAACAAATATAAAGTACTTTTAGCACAACTAACTTTAGCACTACACTTTATTTCAGACGGAAATATTATACCTATAAGAACATTTTATAAGTTAATTTATTACCAGTAATGATTCGATTAATTATCCCATCATTTTTTATTCATCAAATTTCTTAATTTATCTTTTAAAGGCCCCATTTCCTATCCACTCTCAAAGAGTTATAAGATTTTTATAAACCTTGAGATGTAAAGTATGAGCGTATCTGAATTTTCCTTTCTTTCTACATGGATAGCAGTCCCATATACGGGCATAGAGAACAAACAACATTAACATTAATATATCTCCAAGCGGTAGGATGTGGGACCTTCAAATTAAAGTGTGTAGAAGAGAGAGATGAGAATTAGCTTACAAAGCAAGAGCATGAGGGCAGCAATCTCAATATAGTAATAGCAAACCAGCGACACCATGGCCCAAGTTGAGAAGAAACACTACAAAACATTATCATTCAAACCTTTATCCCTCTAATCCTTGCAGCTCCGGGCTGCAACATCCATCACTGTCATGTGATACCTTATCACACCAGCTGTCCAACAAATTTTTCACCAGATATTGTGCATGCATGCATGCCAAAGACAGCTGGATTAATGATTGTCTTTTTGAAAAGAAACTTCATTGTTTGTACAGTTTTAAGACAGCTCCGATGTATTTGGTCATTTTTAAGTCATTAAACACATTGCAGGCCTTAACTCTAATCTAATGCAAATTACTTACAAGCCTCCATATGTAACACTGAATTTTGAATCAAAAATGCTAACATGAACAACTGCTGAATGGGCTTCTGACAAAAATAACAAGAACATGTAACAATTTCACAATAACTACAGTCAACCCCACGTGATTACGCCACACAGAAGATGTCTCACTTCTCTTTGGGATAACTTTTGAGGATTTCCTGTCTGCCAACAATGGTTTAAAAAAAAATCTATTCAGTAAAAGAGTAAGTATCTCCTTTTATTCTGACTTTGCTATGTGAGCACTGCAAAGCTGTTATTGAACACAAGTCACATTCACGTGTAAAATGTGATTTGAATCCAGCACTAATCAATTTTAACAATGACTCAGTTGACTTTAAAGGAAATATTTCAGCCTGCCTTAACTTTTCATTTCATGCTGCTGTAGGATGTTTGAAAGTGCAGAATAAACACGAGAGGACACAAATTTAAAAAGAAGAGTGTCAGCCAGCTCTAAAGAGGAATGCATATGGCTTTTGTCCACTGGCACTTTCTCACCTTAGCCGAGGTTTCAAACCAGCCCAGAAAGCCAGTTTCTTTGCAGAAATTGTCCATTAGAGCTGTGTTGTTGGAGTTCTCTTTCTTCTGGTCACATTTATTGGCGAGCAGCACTGAGGGGATGGGGTTGCCGTTAGCCAGCTTCACCTTACTGTCTAGGTCATGCTTCCACTTAGACACGGCGTCAAATGTGGAGCCCCTTGTTACATCGAACACCACAAATGCCCCCACGGCTTCCTTGTAGTACACCCGCGTCATGTTCCCAAATCGCTCTTGACCTGAGGGGTGGGAAAAGAATGCAGTGGTAAATACAGAGTTTTCAGCAGTTTCAGTTTTACAGCTTAAAGCAACTAAAAGATAAATGATATGGTTTGGAGTTTGTGAGAGAGGAAAAAAACAAAAAAAAAAAAAACGTGGACCTGTGGACCCTGCAAAGACACATGTGATAAATCACCTGAAATGAACGTCAAACAGTATCTGAAGAAATAAATATTTAGTGCTCGGACTTGTCATTTCTTACTCCAATTTGTAACAACTTTGTGAGAAATGAAATAATTTCCCCTCTAAATGTGGCCAAAAATGACGAGGATAGAGATGGTTACTATTTGACCTATTTTTCTAATTTGCCACGGGTTTAATCCACACACACTATGAATGACAGAAGTAATCTGCCACTATAATAAGCCTATTCTCTGAAGTCATTCTCCGAGAAAATCTGAGGTGATATTTCACCAAGGCAAAGCAAGGGAAATTACCAGCAGTATAAGGTGTGTCACTATCAATCTGAATCACTTTTAGGCAGTTTGTCACCCCAGTTCATTAAGAGTTTTACAACCAGTGAAGAGAACCAACTACTTCCTTTTGTTTGTTACAGATGGATATACTTAAATCAACCAACTATGAAGAACACAGATTTTATGCTGAGTGCAGTAGATGTTTTTTTACATGTCAACACATCATGGAAATGCTTACAGTTTCATAGAATAACTGTAATCATAACTGAAACCTCAATACTTAAGTACTTCCATTTTCTTATTTGCACTTTAAAATGAAACTTTAAAGAGGAAATATTCCCTGAGAGTAAGTAAATAATACCAGGAACTGAATTATATGCTTTAACCTTCCTGTGTTATTTCACTTTAGTTCATATGTGCAGGGAGTTCAACACATGTAATGCACTCGTTCACTCTAAAATATTTTTAAACCACATCCCCAAAGGTGTACAAAGGAAATGGCTTTTTCCAGGGAACATACAAGTGTTACACATCCATAGTGTGCAGATTTATCAGGCAGCTGAAATACCAAAGCTGTCTTAGGAACTATATAACCTTACCTCTTAATCACTTTCCCAAAATGTCTCTGTAGGACTTAAGGGGTTTCCACATCATTAATGGTTCATCTTTATGGTCTTTGGTGTGAAGTCAAGCAGTGGATACTTGGATGCAAGTGATGAATGAAGGGCACAGATTTTTTTTTTTAAAATACTGCAACCTCCAGAAGTTAGCAACAGCAGCAGCTTTGGGACTTGTGATACTTCATATCTCTGGACAGTCCCGATAGGCCAGGAATATATTGACTATAATAATAATAATTATAATAAAATAGGGATAGCACAAAAATGGGGTGGCTGTAGCTTAGGAGGTCGAGTAGGTCACCTACTAATCAGAAGTTACGTTGCAACAATTTATATCAAGATCAAGAAAAACCTCCAGATGGTCTTTGTTATAGTCTTTTGCGTGTGAGTTTTCTTGATTCATTGCAATGAACTGTATCAGGTGCTGGGTTGTTAGTAGGATCAGACAACTGTTGGCAATAATTAAGAAAAATAAAAAAAATGAAAGTAGGACACAGCTCTATTTGAATTGTTTATGCATGGAAGGCCCTGATGTTTCAGCATGCAAGTGTCCTTGTTCAGCAGAGCAATAGAACAGAGATGAGTTAAATACCAGCATCACTACGTCGCATTCAAAGTAACACTTACTCTGTCAATTTATATAGATAGATATAGAGCGATATAGATATGGATATATATACCTCTATATATACACATACAAGGCTTTAGTTCCCACTCATTAAATGGGCCAGTCTAAATATTTCAGTGCAGTGTGTCAGTACTGCGCTAACCTAAAACCACTAGTAGCTAGTAGGACTGAACACAATCATGAGCTCCCTTTTCAGACATACAGCTTTGGAGATTCCTCCACAGATTAAATCTTTTTACTTTCAAGAGCCAGTGGTTTAAATTTACCAGATATAACAAAAGCACTTTAGCGTCAAAACTTAGATAAGGATGTTTGCTTTTCTACTTTTTAAATCATATCCATCTTATCTCGATGTGAACAGTTTCTCGGACACACGCTCTCTTGCATATGGTTCCTAGTTGTAAGATAACATCAGCTCCACTAAGAGGTCCTGGCTCTTAAATGGCCTTGCATGTAATAAAAACACAGGTCTTTTAATTTTCTAATGGGCACAAATTTACAACAGCACCCAGTTTGAACTTTGTTATGCCTTTGTAATCACATGATTAGGGCTGCTGCTGGTGCTGCTGAGGACATTTTAGTCCATATGCTATGCTTAACTAACTATTCAAATATTGGGTCACCCCCAGAGGTATAGTTACTTAGCATATTACCGCAAATGAAGCCTTTAAAGCACCTGCTCATTTATCATATTTAGATCGAGTGTCTGCTATTACTAGCTTGAGATAACATGTGATGGATTTAGCACATACTTATGCTACACTGCTCCAGGGAAAGTTCCAAGTGTTCAGTGTGTTAGATAATTTGCAGTCTTTACGATTATTTAGTCACAAACAAATAATGAAGCAAAAATGAGATTGAGGAAGTGGGAGCAAAGCTTTACCCAGCATACTTTCACTTTACTGTACTTACCCAGTCACGCAATAAACTGCAGTGGCGTGGCGCAGTGCGGGTGTGAGCAAGAGATTGAATACACTGTGGGGCCCACAGGCCTGACGGTAATTGCTCATAATTGAGAGTCTAATTTTAGCTGATATAACCCCAGGTGAATTCACCAGAGACACGACACAGTGGGATAAAGAGCCGATAGACTGAAATAAGGCTTTAATTTCCAAGCCTTGTAAAACTCATACATCCAGGATGGCGAAGGCAAGGGCAAAATATAGATTGAAGTATTGGCTTAATAATTTTTAAGGCCTCTTTTCTTTTTATTCATTGCAAGGTATTATAGGAAGACATATGATTTTGCCCAAATGGAGTGACAGAACAATACTGACCACAGATTAATTTAGATATTTAAAGGTCCAAAAACAGACAAGATCTGGAAAAAAAAAAAATTCCTGAAAACATTCTTTGTGCCTGCTTACTGGGGAGAATTATAACACTGCCCTGAAGAATTTGACACTTATGATTCTATCTTGAATTTGGGGGGGGGGGGAGTTGCACAATAAGCAATAAGTTGCTGAACTGTCAAAAACTGGATTAGAAGTTTTTTGGGTATTCCCAAGGTTTCCACATATAACTCACTAACCTTTCAGATACTCCGGCTGCTGTCTGGTTGCTCCACATACCTGGCTGTCATACGATTGATTAAGTGTTTGTTTGGTTTTTTTTGTTTGCTTTTCAGGGCATTCCCAAGTTGCTGTGGTTTTTCCCACATGAGTCACTAACCTTAGGTAACCTTATGTAGTTTCAGCTGCTCCACATATTTGATTTGACAGATTTATACGTCGGATGCCCTTCACAATTCAAGAGGTTTGTGTCTCCTTCCAGGATCTTTTCCAGGAACCGGGGATCTTTCACTTGTCTGGCAAATGTGTAAACCACTACACTCTGGAACCGCTACAAGTCACTAACCTTAAATTAAAAGCAAATCCTGCGACGCCTGGCCTTTGTGGTGTCACAGTTCTTTTAAATTATTCTGCTTCAAAACGCATTTACACCTTAAAAAAAGTTTTCACTGTATAGATTTTCATAGGAAATAAAATTCAAAATGGATACGGACTAGTGATTTTCTATCTGAGGTCCATCTATCTAGCTGCTTTACTTTCCTGTAAAAGCAATTTTCAAGGACATTTTACTATTTTAAAAAAAATAAATAAAAAATAAAAAATAATTACATTAAAAGCAGTAATGAGTGTCATATGCTCCTAACCCAATCAGCAGAAAAACATGGGAATGGACTGAGCAAGAATTGTGTATTTACTCACAGCATGCCACAGAGGAGCATGAGAGGTCAGGAAAGGCCAAAGGTGTGTGCTTCTGCATCAAATGCACAATATTAGGCAACAGCCTCGAAAACTAAAGAGAAGTGGAAAACGAAATCTAGCCAGAGCGAAAACAAACTTTGTTGAATTTCAAGGGCTTTAAACAGGGTTGGTCTAATTCAGTCGACCAAACTGATAAATACGGGTGCATGACCTCAAGTGCAGTTAGACACTCTGCTTATGAAATCTTCATAAATTTTCAGTTACAGAAGTACTTGATGCAATTGAAATGGTTTAGTTACATTCACTGTATCATATCTGTTTGCTGTGTGGGAGAGACTGAAAAAAAGCGAAGTCTAATCATTATCCAAAGCCCTAGCAACCCTAGTTTCCTCTACGTTCGTAGATATTGCTATCCTGTGGGTGGGTTACCATAGAAACTGTCCAAGCCAGACATGGCAGTAACAACAGCAGCAGTCACCGTCTGCTGTTAGGAAGCAACTGGCTGCAAAACTTCCCCACATACTCCCCCCATCGACACTAAAGTAGCAACATCGGGCCCAGTCACAAAGGTAGTCTTCAGCATGAGTTTCAAAAGAGCGTAACACATGACTGGCACGTTCAAATTCCTCAGAGCAGCATGTGAGACATGACTTACTACAGCTTACTACAGCCTTTAGCGCCAAACAGTCTGAACTGAGGGAAAATCCACCGCCTTTTCTTCCTCCTCACTTTGTGCTAAGAGGTTTTTGTGTGCACCTTAATTTAGAAATTTAATTCATAATTACAGTGCTTCTGCCGCTGACAGCCCTGTGGGAATCTGTGCAACTTTCTAGAATGGGTAGGGAGAGGTCTCTTGGTCTTAACCTCTATTGTTGGTGGCAAGAGTACACAAAAAAGTGACCAAAATGTCAGCAACTACTACTACTACTACAACTGCTGATAACAGCCAAAAGAACACAAAGAACACAACCACTCTACCACTAGAGTGTGAAGAGAGCAGACAGTATATAGAGGTAAAACGGGTCACTTATGAGGTAATACAGCAACCTCTGGTCACTGAGGAAAAATGTGTATTTCTTGACAAGTTGGGGAGTTACGTCGGTCTTGTGTCGGATGACCTTCCTGACACAACGCCAAAGGGGACTGGTTACAAAGACGGTGCTGTATGAAAAATCTCCTTGTGATTCCTTTGGTTGTTAGCACATTAGCACAGTCCCCTGTAGTTTGGTTGAAAGACACCGACTTGCCTGAGTTTAGTCTACGAGTTGTAGTGAAACTTGAAAAAGTGCTGGAAACAGAGAACTTTCACCTTTTAGGTAAAAGTTGTGCCTTGCTGCTGCAACCAAATATTTCAAAAGGCTCATTTTTTACTTTGAAGATAAATGGTCTTTATTTCTGTTTGTGTTGTACGTCAAAAATTCAGTCACTTAGACTTGGCAAGTGGTTAGGAAGTCTTTCTCTGATCCCAGAGCACACACTGTTCCCTATCGACCAGCGGTTGCCAGGGTGTCAATGACTGTCCTCTAGGCCCAGGTGGCTGAATCCTTAATCAATCTAAGGAATGATGATCTACTTAAGATATACATTTGATGAAGAGCATCAGATTTATTCCTGTTATTATTCAAACAAATAAGTGACATAGTAAAGGAAAACTTGGGCAAACAAGTGGAGAAACACAACAAATCCAGGTGTCCGAAAGCAGAGCAGCAAATAGTGTGAAAATAAAGGTGAATCACACGTTACAAGATTTGCATCTGGACGCCCAATTGGAAACTAAAAGCTTTAGGTGTGAGGCACTGCTCTTCATCATCACCAAACGAGAGAATTGAAAGAATGGTGCTCAGCTTGTCCAAGACGGTTTAGAATTCAGATGTGTAAATATATGCCGAAAACCACCAAAGCTGTTCTGGCACCTTGAGTTTGTCCAACACCTTATAAAGACACTTACATTTGGTATTTCCTTTCATTTCGCACCTACCGGTACATTGTGTTTTCTGCCTTCGCTTAAAATTTCCGTCGATGGCTGCGCTGCTTGCCACACTGTGTGCTTGAAAACGTCTCAGTGTCACATTTAGTATGCACTGTCATACTTGGCAAAAGGAGCTAAATTGCTTGGCAGCGATTTGGCTTCATTCGGTCGTTTACGAGTAGACAAACAGCAAGAAGATGAATCTTTTAGACCACTGAAAGAAAATTAATCAGCAACTGTTGTGATAGCAAATGAATCAGTTGTGTAAATGTCTGAGAACATTACATATTTTGATCACGGGTATATGTTTTTCTCAATATGCTTAATGTCATATCATTAAGCTTTTAGAGTGCCAAATCAAACACAATGGGCGACTGAAAAAAAAAAAATCCCTTTCAGTAACGGAAAACTGATTTCTTTTGGCTGTTTTCTTGTTATTTGTAATTCAAATGAGTGACTGTTGAGGACAAAAAAAACATCTTCAGATTACCGATAACATAAACATCATGTGTCAAATCATCAAATCGGTTACAGCTCCTCCCCAGTAGGGATGGGTACCGGTATCCGGTGCCGTTCTGACATAAACGGTAGTAACCAGACCGAAAAGCAGCGCACATTTCGGTGCTTTATTTCGGTGATTTTTTTTTTCCTGAGATGTCATACACTTAGGATTCTAGCCAATCATTTTACCTTTCCAAGGATAGTAGGCGGGCCCAGGTACGTACGTTCTTTTAGAGCAGAGCTACAGATTAAAAATGCCCAAGGCGAAGCGGTCAAAAGTCTGGCTGTACTTCACAGCAAAAGATGCAAACTCAGCAGCCTGCAACAAGTGCTTTAAGGTGATACTGTGCAAAGGAGGTAACACCTCGAATCTGATGAAACACCTGGCGATGCATAGCGTTTTTTTAAAAGCCGAGAAATACACCGTATTTGATAGCTTGCTGCGAGACCTCACACCGAGCACATCTACCGCGGGTGTGGTGCCTGTTATCGGACCCGGAGTTAGCAACATCCACCAAGAACCCGAAGAGGAGAGTCCTGGCCCTAGCCCTGCCAGTGTAGCAGAAATGATGACGGATGATGATGGCAGCAGCAGCCGTTTTTCTCTGGGTGAA
>VUQG01002688.1:0-25924 GCA_015106755.1 Etia nguti
AACCCCAAACAAAAAAAAAAAAAAAAAAAAAAACAAAAAAAAAAAAAAAAAAACCAAAGCAACAAACAACGGTCAGGAGTTGAACTCGAAAACAAAACCACTTAACCCAGTGATTTAAGAAAACTCAGTTGAACAGTGGCTGTCAAGAAGCCATTCTTAAAGCAGCAGGAGAAAAGGCTGAGGTATGTCAAATTAAAGAAAAACTGGACTGAAAATCATGGCAACAGGTCTGATGAAGTGATGAATCCAAATCTGACATTTTTGATTCAAAGTCTAGTCAGTATATACACAAGTGGTCAGGAGAACAGTAAGTGTGTACATCTATCTGTAAAGCACGGTGGAGGCTCTGTCATGGTTTGGGGTGCATTTCAGCCAGTGACGTTGGGGTCTTGTAAAAATTGATGTAATTATGAATGTAGAAATGTATGCAATCTGAAAAGGGTCTGATTGACAAAAGCTTTAAACACACTGCCAATGCAGTAAAAGCACAGCTGGAGAAGTATATTTGGTGTTTTCTATCAGTCATGGACTGGCCTCCCCAGAGCCGGGACCTCAACATTACTGAAGCAGTGCGGGGTCATCTAAACAGAGAAAGGAAGAAAAGGCAGACAACTACTCCTGAAGATTATTAAAGAAATGACAAGATGGCAGACTTCAAAATAAAGGTGATCATTCCCAATATTGACTCTCAAGCTTGGTTAGAATTGTACAAATTCTGTTTATGCCTTTATATTACTATGCATGTTTGCACATGTCTCAATAAATTACTGTACCTAAAGAAATGAGTGGTGGCTCAAGACTTTTGCATAGTACTGGTAGTACCTTGGAAAGCTGAGAAACTGGAATAGCCAGCTATTAGTTCTTTTTAACTGGTCGCTTCTACAGAATTACAGCTCAGATGGTGGGAGGGAAATGGATAAGCGGGTGGGTGTAAAAAATTTGAGTCTAGACTGGGCACTTAACATTGCAGATGTATTATTTAATAACGCTATATCTGATGGATTCCTAATTGAATAAATGTGACAGCGTGACAAAAGAGTGCAAAAATGCAGGAAGACACTTCCCGACACTTACTACAACGATGAAGGTACTCCAGACGAATGGTTTTATTACTCATAATTACAGTATCCTTGTCCTCTACTAATCCCCAACAGGAGTTATTCAGCTTAGACTTAGACTTAGACTAGTCAGTCATATCCTATGAGCGTTAGGGATCTGTTTTAGAAACCGAGGGCAAGCAGAATGACTGTGAGACCCAGGCAGCTAGCTAGACTGCGTCTACTATTCTTGGCATGCTGGCAACATCCTGCAACAATGCTGAAGGGTCACAGTCCATGGGCCGGTTTGCTCTCTGCAGCGTACCCAAGAAATGAAGACCCAGCACACACACACGCGCACACACACTTTCTACACCCTCACATACAACAAATGGAAAAAAAGAGTCACTGCCAACAGCTTTAATGCACTAGGCTCTATTGGGAACACCAGGTGTTGCAGGCCCTATTTTAATAAGTGTGAGCCAGCCAGACAGCCAGAGAAGCTGCTCTCAGTCAATTAAAACCTCTCTCCTCCAACACACCATCTGAGGGTCCTTCTGCTGTTCACCACGAGAATAAACACAGACGGTAAAACGGGATACAGTCATGGTAAACGTATCACCGGTGCAGAAAAACCCGAATCGTTTTCACATAAATTCCAGTCTTCGATATCTGCAGGCTCTCGGGACAAATTAGAGCAGAGACGTTTCCACTGAGCCACGAGTCTGTGTTCTCAGCTCCATCAATTCATCCCCGAGGTGTGCATACGTGCGCGTGACTTTTTCCCTCTTGTCAAATGCGACAGGCGTGGGGCCTTGTAGAGAGAGGGTCCTGTATCCCCAGCAACCAAACAAACGGAGACACGTGCTTCCTCTCGCTGTTGGCTACGCATGACGGCTTGGATAAACACTGGGCCAATACTGGAAACTTTCACTCTCACATTTTCACTCACGCTCTGTCTCGGTGTGTCCTGCGAAAGTAACCTGGAAAAAACAATCTTTGGGAAAAAGGCAATCGGGGTACAACAAGACATGCACGTGTTTCAGTCAATGGAAGAAAATACTATTGGAGACGGCCCTCCTTTCCTGATTCCTTAAAATTGTTCCAAGGGACATTTTTAGACCGAAGGGTTATGTCATTACACAGTATTTAAATAAGTGAGAGGCCAGATGCAAGAGCTGTTTTCATCGGTTTAGATCCTGTTAATGGCAAAGTCTCACACTTCAAGGTTATAAAAAGAAAGACATACTAATTGTGAGGCACTGCAATAAGCCAAGCATGGCCTCAAACTGCTGTTTGTAATCAGATTTAGTCTGTGGGGCGTTGGGAGGTATTCAAATAAACCAAAGAAGACTTTTTAAACCCTTGAAAACAGATGTCAGAAATGATTCAGGTTTATAAAGAAATAAAGAAATAAAGGAAGAAGAAGAAAAATGACTGAGACTCACAGATCATAGTGTTGGTTCCACTTTGGGTCAAGCGTGTTCCTCACAGTGTCTGTAGAGTGGCATTGTCCTGAACCATCCACGACCACCTTGGCAAAGGGATCAGGCAGGCCTGTGGGGAGAAAAGAGCAGACCACAGCGCAAGAATAAACAGTTTAACAAGACACAAAGACAATACAGACGCAGTGATGTACACAACACTGATTTCTGTTACAGGACCAGTCCAGGCAGGCTAAAGATAACCATTTTATTACTTCCACAAACTTTTTCTATTCTGATGCCAACTGACATCCTATGGTGTTAACGCATCGCTGTGCAAGGATGCACGGGACACCTTACATAACAAATGATTAATTCACAGTACAAATGGTGCAAATGATAGTTACAGTTCTTGTGCTCTAGAACAGTTTGAGAATACAAAGCCAGTGCTACTAGCCTTTAGTGGACTATCACTGATAGGTGTATATAAGGGGTGTCAAACTTATTCTATGTCAGAGGCCACATACAGCACACTTTGATCTAAAGTGGGGCAGACAAGTAAAAATCTACTTTCTGTCTGCACATTTAATCCCTACGATATTTCAATAAAAGAGAAAGAAGCACAGTTTTAACTACATCATAAAGACATGCTCTGCTCTTTTTAATGAAATAAATCTATCAGCGTGACTCTTTGGACTTAAATTGTAAAAACATTGCAGAAAAAGTTGTGGTAGCTCATTGCCCAGACTGACCTTTAATTGTTTGTTTATTTATTTTACTGAAAAAAAAAGAAAATTCTATTTTAGATTATGGGGAAAAAACCCAAAAGCTGTTATTTTAGTTGCTTATTACTTTGGTGTAGTATGAAAGACTGTGGAGGTGTTCTTTATCAGTAGCACGAGCTGTAAAATTTATTAAAATAAAGCTAAAAGTCCAACATTTTCCAAACACGGCCAGTGGGCCAGGTTAGAGTCTTTGCCGAGACGATTCTGGCCCGTGGGCCTTATGTTTGACACTCCTGCTGTATATGTTCTCCAACATTTTCTGATATGGCGAAAACAAAGATCAGAGTAATTTGTAAATAGTGTCATAACAAAGTTTACTCAGTTTCCCGGCTCCAACTGCACTGTTTACAGCACTCTCAGCACTGTTTGCAGCACATGTAGCAGAGTAGCATGATTGCTGAGCAGCTTTCCACAAAGATTTGAGACTTTTATTTTGTATCCATCTTAGAGAACTGTGATCTACTTAATAACAGAAAATCTTCCGTCCTCTTATTTTGAAAGTTCAGTTGCTGCTAACCAGATACCGTTACTGGCTGGCTCACTGGCCAGCGGAGATGGGAAGTAACACGTTACAAGTAACACGTTTCTGTAATCCGATTACTTTTTTCAAGTAATGAGTAAAGTAAGGAATTACTATTGCAAAAAAGTAATTAGATTACTGTTACTTTCCCGTAAGCATGCTGCGTTACTAAACCGTGATTTTGTTTGTGTCTCATGACAATGACGTAAGCGCGTGCGACGTTCATGGTAACAGACGTGTGCAGATCAACAATGGATAATATATAGAGTCCGGGAGAGAGTACGACCGTGCAGCGTTTAAAGCGTGGAAGTACTGACCTTACTTTGAGTTTGATTCCATAAAAAGTGACAAAAACATTAGCGTCCGCTGTACACTGTGTGGGAAGAAAACTTCTTTTTACAGCGAAAAAACCCCTAAACTTCTGAGCAAGTACAGAGCACGCTGCCACGGGAATGTGAAATTCACAGAGAAACCCCCGGATCCCCCCAATGACATGATCGCTACGGCACCGGGCAAACCTCCACCTGCTCCACTCATGCTAAACAGGTGAAAACAGATTTAAGAGCAACAGGACTTAGTCTTAGTGTTTTATTTTATTTATTTTTTGCTGTGTTTTACTTGCATCTATTTGAAAGAGTGAGTGTAAACACAACAAATTATTTTATTTTATACCTGGAATATGCAGAAAATAGGTTTAAATGTTAAACAAATTTCTTCCAGTCAGAGAATGTTGCATATAATTTAATTTTTGCTATGTGCAATGTGCATAAGGTTAAAAGATTTAAACTAATAAAACAAATTTTAAAAAGAGACTTTTTTATTTGATTACATTTTTTATGATAGATTATGCAGAAAAAGTAGAATTGGGCTGAAAGGTCAATTGCTTTATTACCTATTCAGGTTGTGTATCATGTTTTTAAAAAATATCTAATTACTTTTGAAATTATGTAATCAGTAAAGTAACGGGATTACTTTTTTGGAGAAGTAATCAGTAATTAATTACTAATTACTTTTTTCAAGTAACTTGACCAACACTGCTGGCCAGGTTGCTATTGTGGCACTCCCTGTCTTTTAGCTGCTCTCCAGAGAGCCTCTCCCATCCTGCAATCGGATTGACTCCTCACTTGTGAGCATGAGACACATCCCTGCTTTGTCTGGGCAAAATACAAGCTGCAGACATGAAATACATTTTAAAGCCACGCTGTCATGAAAATAAAAAATAAAATAAAATGAGCCTGAGCCCTGTAATACACCATACGAGCCAAGTCCATAAATGTATCCATGTTCGCGGCGCCACTCTCCACCTAACTGAATGTTTGCTCAGCTCCTGAGCATTGGAATGGGGACCACACCACCACCTGAGTGAGCAGAGGGTCTTAAATGCTCATTCACCATGACAGCCTGACCCAAACACACCAAAACGTGACACTAGTAAGCAATAGTTGCAGAAAACCTGCCAAAACTTACATTTAAAGTGTTTTAAAGGCATTTTACAACACAAGACAAATTTACCAAACACATTTGGAGAAAATCTGTTGAAATGAAACTGTTTAAATCCTAGCATAGTTGCAAACAGTGGGCTCTTTGTCAGGCCGAAGTGATCTTCATACCACTTTCACTTTCATACCAAATTCCCATGGTTGCTGGTTAAATGAAAACCTAAGTAAGGTTTAAAAAGTTTATGATAAAAAGATAAATAACAGGCAATAGATACTTACGGAAGAAGTCCTTCTTCACCAGGTTTTTTGCGCAGAGGACTGAAAAACAAAAGCAAAAAGTCAAGCATTAGATATATGTTTAATATTCATACCAACAAGATCTGGTTTCAGGGGCATCACCAAGGGGGACACTGGCCACCCCCCAAAATTTGCTGGCCCCTGGTCCCTCGCAAGACTGTCCTATGTTGATAATAATTTTAATAAACCTGAGAACATGAGAGAGGAAGACACCCTCCCCTCTGCTGTGCTCCTGCACTGTTCTGTTTTTAGTGTGCAGCCCCAAGACTTTTAGTGGTCCCCGTACATGGCCACCGCAAAAAAATGCTGGAGGTGTTCCTGTCTGGTTTGCAATATTCAACTTAAGGGTAAAAATCTGCAGCATGTCTTTTTTTCAAACTGTGGATATTTTTTTATTTTTATGCATTTTCCTTTGAGTTGAGTTTTTTTTTTTTTAAATTTTAAATTCCCTGGTTACAAAAGTGGCAGGAATGCGCATGGGTAGGCCGCAGGAAACGATTCGTCTAGTTTAGGATTCAAGTCGGAAAACTGTGTGCTGAGAACGACTACATTACAGCTGTGAGCCAAACACAAGCCAAGGCTGGTACAGATTACACAAACAATCTTTCCTTTGATTAGACTGCGTATTTATAGCACATGTCGACAACAGCAGAGAAACCAACTCCCTTGCTGGAGGTTTAAAGTTGAAACTTCAGCACAATTAACATTTGGTGTCATTAAAATAAACAGGGATAATAAAAAACACCACATTGCGCTCTTCATTATAACATGATGTTAAGCTGCAGCAGGGAGTGTTTGTTTAGTCCTTCTTTCTCCCTTCCAAAATTTGTGCAGATGAGCGCTTGATAGTACTGCTGTACTCTGAGAGCCTTGGTGGCAGTTGCTGAGGTGATGAGGCAGAGCCACTTACTCCCTCTTGTGCAAGTGTGGATGGATTAGGAAGCTCAGTAACCACCTGGGTGTCTGGAGCTCACGGTTGCAGCCGGTGAGTCAGGCACATGGAAACAGTTTTGCTTTTCTCAGGAATAAAGTCCTTCTGAGAAGCAGCCCCTAATTGGTCTGGACACTGATGTGGCTGAGTCATGGGTTCAAAGAGGGATGATACATTACAGCAAAAGTAATACAAACATAAAACAGTGAAAGTCTGGTTTATGATTCAGTCAGTCACTATTAGTACAGAGGGAAGTGCGCCAAGGTAGTTGTATTTTGACGAAATTGTGCCAAAAAAGAAATGGTTAGCTGATGAAAAGTATGACACACAGTAACTAATCTCACTTCTGCCACTTTTCGTTAATTAAATACTATACAGGGTAAATCTTGTAATTTAAAGTTCAATCTACTCCAGAATCTGTTTTGCTGCTTGTAACTTTATTTGGTTGCTTGGCTTTTACTGCGTAAAATGATGTACAGAGTGCAGAGTTGGTCATATTGTGTTATCAATAGTATATACATGTTTATATGCCAATACAATTACATTTCTGAGCACACGAAATGAAACTCAAGTCCTCAAAAGCCCCTGAGAAGATACTAACAGCGGGTGATGTGCAAACTAAAAGTAAACTAATGGATCAAACGAGCCTCGCTGGAGCAAATGGTGGATGGAAATTATTGATATGGTTACATATTGTTTGGTTAGTGTTATAATGCCAATCCAAATTTTGGAAAAGGTGAGTTTTAAGCAACTTATTTAAAAGCTCAAAATACAAAGTAAAACATCCCATATGGAAAATTGTTTTCCGTTTCAGTTGTATTATGGGACAATATTGTGCAGGCTCCTGAGAAGCCACACAGTTCCTTTATAATTCAATTCAATTCAGTTCACAACAACAGTCACCTCAAGGTGCTTTATACTGTAAGGTAAAGACCCAACAATAAAACAGAGACAACCCAACGCAACCTGCTATGGGCAAGCACGTGGTGAGAGTGGGAAGGAAAAACTCCCTTTTAACAGGAAGAAGCAGAAGCAGGTTTGAAGAGGGGCAGCCATCTGCCGCAACCAGTAGGGTGATAAGGGAAAGAAGAGTTCCTCGTAATATTGCGATATTACAAATATAATACTATAAACTGCTTTCTCAAATCCTAGTATTATGTAAACCTAGCTAAAACTAATGCATTCCAGTGCTATTTTACATAAATACTACTTTTATGAATGTCATCAATTTTCAGTACTGTTTAAAAAGTAAAGCCTGACCGATATTTCAGCCCCAACATACCGGTTGGGCTTTAGTTAACTAATAGCCAGTATATTAGTGTTGGCATTTATAACAGCTAATAAATGCAAATTTTAAAAAGTACAGAAAAAAATAAGGAAAAAAGAAAAGCAAATTTTAGAGGACAGTTGGGGTGGTGCTGAACTGTAATGCTAGGACACAATGTAAATGTTGGCATGTTTTCTCTTATGTAGTCAACTCTTTTTAAAATCTTTCTAATATATATACATAAAAAAACCACTCATCATTGCTGTATGTAACTAGATTTTTCCTACCTAGATGTATATAAAAAAAAAACAAAAAAAAACTGTGATAGTAGCAACAGACTGGTCTAAGCGATGCTTCACATGTATATGATTCAGGCTTCTGTGCTGCTGCTCATTCACTTTGAATAAGTTGGCTTGGTTAGTCCTTAAGTTAAAGGTGAGAGAGCTCAAGACTTTACAAGTATACAAAAAACAGACTGCAGGTTGTCCCATTCAAGCCTGCAGCAGAACTGCCTGTTCCTCTCCCCCGTGCCGCACATACTCAAACGTGCACCATGTCAAGCATCAGTCTGAATCCCTTTGGGTTTGAGCACAAAGAATTTTACCACAAGAAATCAGAAGGAGAAAGCCATATTACTGACATGCTGCATGGACAAAATTAAAGGAACCAATAATCAGCTTTATGGTGTTTAAAGACACACAAGTGAACATGCATGTGATACTAAAAAGAGCCAGCTAAACTGAAGGCACAGCCGTCGTGTGTGTGTGTCGTTGGGGGGGTAGGGGTAAAGAACATGCTCGACAGATGAGGAAGAATTTCTTTCCGCAAACATCCCTGGGAATGCATTACGTTCCAGCGAAACCCACCTCATTTCTAAAACATCTGGTACACATCACATTCGGTCACATTCTTCCTGAACACAGAGGAAAGCATGTGAGCACACGCAGGCTCCCCGAGACACATCACTCTCCCCTCCAACTCCAGTGATCTAATTAATTATTAACAAGTACTGGGGAGTGAATGCATGGGTTTGTGTGTGTGCGTGGTGCACTAAAGGGCTGACTGAGGTAACAGGTGATGGTGTCTCCGAAAACATATCCAGTATAGTGAAGTGAATTCAGACACTTGATGTTTAGATTGTAAAATGACTGAGGAAATGAATAGCAAAGACTGAGAAATATGACTCTTCAGCAAGGAAAGGTATAGACAACAAAACATTTAATTCAAGTCCAGGACCAAAGGAGCAAGAGTTAGGACCCTATGAGATCCATTCCAGGGAAAGGCAAGACAACCACAGCCTGCAAAAGCTGCAGACCCTTGTGTAAGTGGCATAAGCAGCACTCAACTAGCCACAGAGCAGGAAGGCAACACTACAATTATACCTATATAGACTTCTTATGGAAACATACAAGGGGCCGAATGACAGCTGAAAACAGAAAACAAAGGGAAAAACCGCTGGAATGGTTGATGCACAGAGACAATAGCAGCGAGAGAGTCAGTTAGGTCTGAGGCTGCAGAGCAGCGAGAAGGGGAGAGCAAGGACATCAATCACGATGCAGTGGAATCCATCCATCCATCCAAACACAGTCATTAGAAAATGTAAAAATGTACATAAACCTAAGTGGAGCCATATTTTACAGATTTTGCAACACTAGAAGGATTATAATGTGTGATCAGACACCCACAAGACACAACAGAATGAGAGGATTGCCAGTTCTGATATGCCCCGATTCCAGGAAACAGCCACTCTAAAGTTCAACATGACAGCAGCTTTCTCAGCCTTCTCAACGTCTACATGCAAACAAATGAACTGCCAGCACTACTTCCTTTAGTTAACCCAAAGGCTTCAAATGAGGGTATCAGCCAGTCTTTCTGTCTTTGTGAAACAAAGTGATTGATGCAGTGAGTGCTGAGGAATCAAAGGATTCCCACAAGGGTAACATAAAGGGCAGGCTGGGTTTTTGGGACCCTTGGTTTGAAACGACTATCACACTTTGCAACAGCACTGGCATCATTTATGTTTCATGAAACTTCTCTAAGGGTGGCTGCCGCCTTTGTTCTGACAATCATCGTCACTCTTGGCGAACATGAATCTGAATTTCACACACCTCCAGCTTGTAAAGTCTCTCTAATGAGATTGTTGCAAGTGCTTTCTGTGATTCTCAGATTCTAGTCTGAAAAAACGTCAAATAAATAAACACGGGGGGAGGAGCTGAGCGTGGGTTCTGAATGTAGGACTGTCAGGCAGGAGAGTGCAAAGTGTAGAAAGGAACTCAACAAAGCTTAATTTTGATGAGAAAATGAAATTTGTCCTCCTACATATTCATCCACACATCCATCCTCCAACTCCTTCATCCAATTAAGGGTTGCCATAACTACAGGGGAAGCAGCACTACCCTGAGCAAACTATTTCCAGCTAGCTCCTCCTGGGGAATCGCTTGCTGCTCCTAGGCTAGCTAAATGATATAGAGGGTTTTTGGCACTCCACCACCACCACCAGCAGTCTTTACATGAACAGCTTATGTGAGAAGTTATCCCACCAAAGTCCCATTCTAGAAAAGACAAACAATTATTTAACACGTAGGTTGAGCCCCAGGCAACCCTACTGACCATGCCTGGTAGAGCACCAAAGAGAATCAACCTTATTAAGGAGGCTGAAACACCTTAACTAGCTCCTCTTAATTTGGAGTGTCTACCATGAGCCCTACTGAATTTTTTAAGTTCTCATTCAGTCTTGGATTTAGCCCAGCTGCCCGGTAAAGAAAATTGGGCCATCCATAGTCTCAGTCTTGTTTTTTCAGCCCTTTGGATGAGCAAAAAGCAGAGGTGTGACCTACTGATCCTTATGTCAGATGTTTTCACCACCATAGCTTTGCCTGGAAGCCTACACTCTAAAGACCACAAGCAGGAGTGGAGACAAAATACAGCCTTGGCAAAGTCCAACAACCACAATTAACAGGTCTAGTTTAACGCTGCAGACGGGATGTGAAAGTGCACTCCCAAAGCACCTTCCCATAGAATCCCTTGAGAATTGTTTCTCTTTGCTTCAATCACACCTATTGGTCACCCTTCCGGTATCCTGCCATGGTGTCTACCAGGGAAGGTGGATAATGGGATAACCTGGTAACAGGCACACACCCTTCTTTAAAAGACCACAACATGCCAGTCTGCCAATCCAGAGGCACCGTCTGCGAGGTTTATGCAAGACTGTACGGTGGTTTCAATCAAAACAGCCTGATAAACATCAAGAACGTTCTAGGAAAATTTCATCCACCCCTAGAGCCCAACCCCTGTGGCTTTACACACAAATATTTTATTGCCGTTATTGTGAGTTCATGACTGGGCATTCCCCTCAATGCTTTTGGCATGGCCTACAGATTTAATTGGGGAACCTCTGCAATGCTCAACCCCCTGTGGAGACACTGTACATCATCAGTAGCTAAATAACCCAACATACAGAGAAACAGTTTTTTTTTTCCCTCTTATGCAAAAGGTTTATGTAATGACTTCAAGTGAAATGGCTTTTCACCCAAATTTATGTCATTACGGGAAACGGGGTGATGATGACCGACGCCTTTTCTAAGTAAAGGAAGTGGGCGAGCTCTCACCTGCAGGGTAACATCGTAAATCTGCTGTTTTTCTGGGTCACCGCTGACGGGCTTTCTTGAGCTCACACACAGACAAATGTAATAATGTGTTTTCTCTCCATGTACAGAAAGCTGGAAGAAAGGCATGTGTCATGGACGCAGAGAGCCAACCCCACCAAAAACTTTCTTACATTTCAGAGGCCACCTGGACTATTCCATGGCTATAATGCACTTTTTTTTTTAGATTTTGGACAGACACAGTATTAACTCCATAATCTTTTGAAGGTGCAGTAGCTGAAAAGTTCGAGTCAACTAAATCTTTAGGATTTTGACTGTTATGTTTTCGCCCTGGGTGAGAAATAAAAAAACAATTTATTTAAATGCGTTTCTTAGAAGCAGACGAGCCTAAAGAGATCATCTATTTTTTAGATATAAGTCAGATTTTTTTTTTTTCTTTAAAAGGATATCACTGTTATCAAAGCTTTTTATGCTCAAATATCACCCAATTCCCAATTATTTTCTTAATCCATCCTTTCTACTATTAAAATGTAAAAATCTACTTATGGTTGTACCTTCTTATTTTAACCAAAATTATTGGTTAGTAAATATTAATCCTAAAATCCCAACTTATTTACTTGACTAATATATAGGTGGCTGTAGCTCGGGAGGTAGAGCAGGACATCCACTGATCAGAAGGTTAGTGGTTGGATCCCTGGCTCCCCCAGTCTGCATGCCAAGTATCCTTGGGCAAGATACTAACCCCGACGCATCCATCGGAGTATGAATGAGTGTGAATGTTAGTTAGTAAGCACTTAGAAGGAAGTGCTTGTATGATTGGGTGAATGTGGCATGTTGTATAAAGCGCTCTGAGTAGAAAAGCGCTATATAAGAATCTGTCCATATAGTGAATAAGTATGGAAGTATTGATGGCTGGTTTAGTGACTTGTGTCAGACTATTTCTTAGATTTTGGAAGGAGTGCTCCCAACTTTGTGGGAACATCTTGGGGATGGCCCCTTTCTGTTCCAGCATGACGGTGCACAAAGTAAGGTCCATAAAGACATGGATGAGCAACTTTGGTTGTGGAAGAACTTGACTGGCCTGCACAGAGTCCTGACCTCAACCCGACAGAACACTTTTGGGATGAATTAGACTGTGAGCCAGGCCGTCTTGTCCAACATCACTGTCTGACCTCACAAATGTGCTTCTGGAAGAATGGTCAGAAATTCCCATAAACATTCCTAAATCTCATGGAAAGCCTTCCCAAAAGACACGAAGCTGTTATAGCTGCAAAGGGTGGGGCGACATCACATTAAACCCTATGGATTAAGAATGGGATGTCACTCAAGTTCATGTGTGTGTGAAGGCAGATGAGATACAAATATTTTTGGCAATATAGTGCTATTCAGCGTCTTTGAACCACCTTGTTCTGTGTTGCTTTTGTATCCAATTTAATAAAATGTATGATTAGATTAAAAACCCCAGTATGAATAAAGAATGAAAAGTCACTATAAGTGAAAAGCTACAACTAGAGACATTTGTGACACTTTTTTCCCGCCTGAGAACTCACTGAAGTGATTATTTAAATAAAA
The DNA here is from genome assembly GCA_015106755.1 of Etia nguti. NCBI lineage: Eukaryota > Metazoa > Chordata > Actinopteri > Cichliformes > Cichlidae > Etia > Etia nguti. The sequence continues at coordinate 12,878 of VUQG01002688.1, forward strand.
CGACTAATTTGCTTAAGGATTTACTGACCAGCTATCAGGGCAAATGTTGTAGCTCTAGCAAGTAGAACCCTTTTTTCGATTTAGATATTTAGCTTTTTTTATTGGAGTGAAACATTATGTGCATTTTACACCAAAATCAACAGCCTACACCTGACAGTCAAATCGTCTCAGCATTTAGCATTATAAACACTTAGAGGTATAAAAGAGGATTCAGGACTCTGAACATCTGCATCGTACACTGCAGCAATCTATGGGACGACTGTATCGTCACACTCCCCGACTGTTTCTGACTTGCTCTTCTATCACATAGGCACACAGTCGCTCACTCCGGAAAAGCATCAAATAACCCCTCGCATCTCGGGCCCATCTAAAATCCTCTGTCGTCATAGCGACGGCAAGTGTCGAGGCAAAGCTGAGAGAAGGGTTTCTCTGTGCTGCCCGTGTTTCTCATTCCGGTCGCAGCGGCTCGCACAGCCAGTAACTGCGGCGCTGACTGATAGGGCTGAGCTGGGGGGGGGGGACTACAGACAGGATGGACGCCACTGAGACACTCGCAGCACGATATGGGTACAGACATTTAACATTACAATCACGAGGCTGTGAGCGTTTCACACCACGACGAACGACTGGATAGGAACAACAAGTGGGCATTTGCGCTTTTTCCACAATAGTCTGAAATCTGTCATTCGAATTTCTCACTTTGAGTGGGATTTTTTTTTTTGTCGTAAAGTCGTGATGTGTCACTTTACACTGTTTGGCTGTCCCCATCTTCCCGTTCTGAAAAGGGATAATAAACTTCACTTCCTTACATCTGATAAAAGACCACAACCTCTTAGCCTGAGAGCCCATTTTACTTTCTTAGTTTAATAAACCACAAAGAACTGGGGGAAAACATTATTTGAGGACTGCAGGCAGAGAGAAAAAATATTTAAAACAATCAAAATCAAGATGCTACGTCACCAAATGCTCACCTGTAGATTTACAGACTACCTCCCAAAAAAACCAAAACCTTATTTCTAAGTGAGCGAGTGGAAAGGCCTCGGCTGACTGCAACTTATTAGTCACATAATGGCTTTTTCACATTACAGCCCAAACAGAGCTGTTCCCCCCCCCCCCCCCCCCCCCCCCCCCCCCCCGAGGACAGCTGGGAAAGCTAAACAAACACAGCATACAACTGATTATCGGCTTGCATTGACTTAGCTCCTTCCTTTGCCGGCCTGTCTCTTAATAAAAATCAAATACGGAGAGTGGCGACAGCCGCTCCATGCGGGCAAAGACGGAGACCTTGGGGGTGACGTTTAAAAAGTCCCACCTGTGGGGAGAGGATGGGCACAGTTTCTCACAGGCTGGTACACAAAGAGCCCTACTGTGCAGGCGAATCAATGAAGTCCACCAGATGCAAGCCAAACACCTGGGAAGGGAGTGGTCACGTGATGTCTAGGGGAGGTGGGGAGGGTGGAGGTCGTGGTAGTGGATGCTGGTCAGGACTAGGAATTGACTTTGGTCTGTTGTGAGCTAAACATATGTAGGAACTATAACGGTTACATTCACTCAGAGCAACACAACAAAGCATGGGAAAGGAACACAATGCCGTAGGGGGAAGAAGAAAAAAAAGAAAAAGAGGGCTCGCACTGCCTCTAGTCTGTTGCTCTGCGGTTAACCATTACACTAGAGCCCATGAGGTGGAGGAAATGGGGGTGTGGGAACAGAGACAACCGGCTGGTAATATTCCACCATTCCCATCCCTATCCATGAGTCAAAAAAAAAGTCTGGAAAAGTAGTCTGCTAAGAGGAAGATGGAGAGCATGAGCTGATCGTCTGGTTGCGTGAAATCTCCGTAGGTCTGCCAACTCAGGTTGACCACATTCTGAACATCCCTTCCTGTCCACCTGGTCCCTCCAGTTCAGTGCACTGACCCAGCATCGCCAGACAGCCTGACACATCTTCAGGGAGTAGCATTACCCCCCACCTCCTCCTCCCCTCTCGTCCAGGCCCAGACCTTTCCTCTGCCTGTCTGCCCTGTTTTGACTCCAGGCACAGCGCCATGCACTCTCATGTGCCGCATTGTTCTTCTATAAACAAAGGGCTTCCTTTTCCCTTTTCCACTCCTCCCTAACCTTTGTGGGATTTTAAACCTAAATGGAGGGAGAAAGCCAGGATGAAGAATTCTGACGGCTCATTGCTAATCTTCAAACCGCCTCCTTATACGTCTCCAATGACAGCATGCTGGATAATGTTTAGTCTTGAACACCGTCTCTTTAGACCACTATCACTGTAACTGCAGCAAAGGGAAGCTGATATTAGCTGGGTACCGGAGCTGCCATGCGAGGCAGGCTCGCTAGCATGCAGGTATTGAGCCTGACACAAAGAGGAAATAACGCACAGTCCAGCAGGAACAAGTCCAAGTTCATTTTGAAGAGAAATGACTTAGTGACGTATCCAATTGCTCTTTTGACAACACAGTTCGAGGAACAAGAGAGCTAGAGAAAATAAACCAAGACAAAAAAAATATCCATTATTACATATTTGTGTGTTTCTAATGTGCCACAAATATTAAACCCATAGCGGGCGCACATAGGGAAACACGAAAGTCCTTGAGCTGTTGTTTAGACTTCAAGCGACTACAGGCGAAATAACCACCAACAAGGCAAAGTGGGCAGGACCTGAGATCATCTTCTCTCAACTTCCAGGCAAGCGATTGAAGCGACAGGATACTATTAATTGATATATAACCTGGTAGTAAATATATCAGGGAAAATAATCGCTAAAGCCCCACCCACACAGGCCTAAAGACTAGTCAGTGACCATTTTTCCCCTGGGGACCCGCCTGTCGCTAAGGAAAAATGTACATTCCCCAACGCATTGCAAAAACCGTGCACATATTAGTTGCAGCTCTGAGGAAGTGGGAAGTTTGTCACCCTCCTTCTCAAGTTTTCATAGCGCTCAGCTAGTAGTTAGCGGTTGTTTGCAGACGAGCATGGAAAAAAAGAAAACTACAGGCAACCTGCTAATAACTAAACTAAACACCAGGAGGTTTGTGATTCAGCATCTTCTTTGCAACCGATTTCACCTGGCAAGAGCCAGAAAACCCGTGTTTGCATCACGTCCAACATGGCAGACGTCTCAAGGAACAGCATAATGGGATTTAACCGGCACTGGATTCCTTGATGGGTTCATGGTCGCTTGGGAAGCTGAGAATTCCAGTCAATGTGCTAAAAATGTAAAAAATTCCATTTCATTTCTCATCTTTTCCATATTGTAAATATGTTGGATGAAAAATTGAAGAGTCTAATTATCTCTCAGGCTGATGCAAAATTTTAAAAAGAGAAAAGAAGGCCTGCTTTAAGACCCTGCTTTAAAGGGCAGTATGTTTGCCACAGAGGCAACCGCACCACCTATTTACCGAGCTCATTCACTGCTTCCCTGTTTATAACAAAGTGGGTTACTTTTTAAAGACCTGGCTCCACCACTTAAACGTTAGCCCTTAAACTGCAGTCAGGCAGAATAGAGTGAGGAAGCTGGGTAGAATTTCAGGAGCACCGTCCAACTCTACATGGGGTACAGACTAACTATGGAAATGTGGTTGAGACAAACTGACTTGTAGGTACTGGGAAATAACTTCGCTTTGGCAGGTTTTTACATCTTCGTAAATCCACTTATGTAATATGCAAATCTGATAAGACTTCTGGTCACATTATACAGATATTAAAGTCACTGGTAGCAGAGTGATCATGGAACAGCTAGCTGCCAGGAAAATCTCTTTAAAACCCTCCAAACAGACCTGCAATTTCAAGGGTTTTGAAAATTAGAAAGGAAAAAGACCAACATAATATCCTCATGAATCCTTTTAAACGGAGAGAAAAACAGAAAAGGTAAACTTTCAAAGTTGCACGTGTCTTGAGCGTGGTGGGGAAAGACCAATGTTGTCAACAAGTGAGCAGCAGTGAGACGCACTAAAGAAACTCCCTGTGATATCCACTGTATATGGCACAAACAAAGATGGAACACTCAAGAATCCCCGGGCTCCTGTTGCAGGAGGAAAGGATGACTGGGGACATCTGCTGCACCAAATCAGTGTGACCAGAAGCATAAAAAAAAAGTGATGGAATTAGAGGGAAGAAAAACACAGAAGACATAAAATCCCCCCAGAGCTTCTTTTCATAAAAAGGATAAAAGGCCGTGACTATGAGAAGCCATATATCATCATACATCACACTCAGCACCTGCTGGAAAAGTAATGAGAGCACTCGTGAAATGCTTTGAGACGCTCAGAGGAAGCAAAGACCTGTTCTTCCAGGTGGCGTTAAAACACAAATGATGTGACGTAGTTAGAAAAGGATGTATTAAATTCCAGTGATTATATGATATTGTTAATGCTTAGGCAGCCGGTCGAGGTGAGTCATTAGGTGGGAAGATAAGCTTAGCTTTGGTTTTATTTTAAGCGCTGGCTGCTGTCGCCAATAGTTTTTTGGTGACATTTGAGATTTAATGAGCAAAGGAAGTGACTGTATTAATGTCTATGTATCACAGCAACAATCACAGTGATTGGAATGACAGACTACTCCTGTTTAAAAGCGGCCGCCAATATGTGGGAGTCGACATGTTGCCCCGCCATCTTGAATTCAACATCACTGTTCCATCTAATCACACTTTATCTATGTGACTAGAGAGGGGCTATATATGCAGTACGCTGAAGGTAGAGGAATACAAAACTTGTATATTAATTAATATTAATTTGTGTCTACACTTTTAGATTCAAGACATGAAGGATCATACCTGTGTTTAATGATATGAGAGGTACCCTTCACCAAAGAAGTGAAAACATGAAGGACAGGAGACAAAGAGACATCTAGATAAAACCTCACCTCAAGCCTCATCTCCTGAACTAAAGTCAAGGCTTTAAGACACGAAAACGTGCATAAACAGGTATTGTCACAATTACTTAGTGTCAGCAGGTTAGACATGAGACCGTACTGTCTCCGGGCAGCTGATAATGAACCTGCTAAAAAACAGCAGTTGGCTATAACCTAACATCACGCTAGCTAATGTTAGGTTGAGCGAGCTAAGGAGGAAAGTTTATTCGCTAAGTGTCCGACAATTTTAGATGCACTTATTTTACTAACAGCAGCCAACAACAGTAAAATCAGCAGCACTTACTGACACAGAAGTCAGGATATCCTCAACAACTCACCTCAGTATCTCCGATACAATTCGATGACTCAGTGAAGCTCACTACTGTCTGATGACAGACTCCTTTCACAAAGTTTTACACCCTCCTCCAGAGCAAATAACCTCCAGCTAAGGTAAACACCAGACTGACAGCCTAAACTCACTACAGATGAACGGTAGCCAGAATTGTTTGTCCTACAGCTGACACTGCAGCTAGGAATATGCACTTGCATTGGGAGGTGCAAGAAAACTAAATTCAGTTGACTGCAATCTGCAATCTACTGACATCTAGTGGGGATATTTTACACACGGTACCTCTAAAAGAACAAATACCACAAAAATCCAGTTCAGGTTTCTTTTTTTTGGTCTGTTACTATAGTAAACTAATTTTGGGGGGCTTGGACTGTTTAACAGTAGACATTTGGGGAAATTGACCTTGGGAAACACGCAATGCATTAAGAGAGAAAATAAAAGTTAGAACAGCAGTCTGAGGAGTCAGCAAAATAAGTTGCCATAAATCATGAAATTGAAGAGGACCATTAAAAAGTGCACACAAGCAGGGACTATTTACACCAATAAAGCAAGTATATTGCGCCCATGCCTCCCTCCCATGTTATCTTAGGGCCAGCAGGAACTGATATGATTGTAATGCCTCACACTCCTCAGACGGGGATTACACTTTGTAGTGGACATGGACAGCTGCAGACACCATGGAGAAAGAGTAGTCACTCCTGTTATAGCTCTTTGAAGCCCGCTTGGATCGGCCCGATGGGAGCATGTGTAGTTGTTGCTTGTAGTGCGGTAGCAAAAAATTGGCAGGGGTGCAGACATCCACAAGGAGCCTTGAGCTCACCATCTGATAACAAAATTTGTATCACTTGGACACAAGTGGACTCTAGCACACCCGCAGCTGCGGAAACTATCACATGGCTTTTAGGGTGTAACAAATGATTATTGCAGTTATATAGCTTAAGAAAGTGTGTCCACATTGTGAAGTGACGTTAAGCCCCAAATTTTCCTCTTACGTAAGGACTCCCAGTCCTGGCAACAAAAAACTGCTTTTTAACTGTGATACAAAATCCTAAAGAATGACTCTTGAAATGCTTGAAAACACACAAGAGGCACTCGTGACGTTGAACTAAGATTACCTTTTGACCAAACCAGTCTTTAAACAAAGAGAAGATGCCGATACAAAGATGCACGCAAAGGGAGATTAACAAACAGGTCATCTGCCTTTGCAAAAAACCTGTTCAATGACATGGAGAAAACTTGCCACACACATCCACACGTGAGAGGAAAGAGGCTGGCAGCATTCTTAATGTGAGAGCATTTCATCCGCCTCACGTCACCTTTTCCCTCCGTGATACAGTCCGCTGCAATTGCATAACGGAGGAGTCCGGCCCTCCTATTTTCAGCTTCCAAATAGTGGGAAACCATGCCACAATGGGACTGTGGCATTCCTGCTTCCCCTGCACAGTACATCACTCTCTCTTTCCACTCTGTGTGCTACAATGTGCCTGACAGAGAGCCATCCAGACGAGTAAAGTCTTCCACAGTACCATCACTACTAAGTGAGAAGTCAAAACAGTGAGCGGAGCAGAGCAGAGGCACCGCTCAGGCTTCTGCAAGCTTGCACCACTGCTGGCTTGGACCCGAGCTGTTTTGAGTGGCTGCGTGGCTCTCCTAGCTTCTTGGCTCCCTTGTCCGCTCTGATGTAATGGAGGAGAGCAGAGGAGAGGCTTGGATCAAGCTGCAGTGGAGGGGTGCTTAGTACCAACCTGTTTAACAGAAGTTGAGGACCACCGCATGCTCCCTCCAAAATTTCCTGGGGACTTTTAGTTTCTAAGAATGATTTCACAGCTTCATCTGGGAGCACCGTTACATCATTACCACCCAGCCATATTTTCCCTTCTGCACTTTGCCAATGGATCCGTTGCACTGGGAGGAACTCGGGACAATAACGGCACGGTCATTGTAGATGAAAGTGCTCCGCGGCACGCCAGCAATGTCCGACTAACGCTGTGACGTCACATGTTCATTAATAGTGATTGTCAGCATTAACTAGAGCCGAATGCCGCTGTGTGCAGGTGCACGCAATCAACAGCTTTTACAATGCGCTGCGAGTCGCGTTTAAAGTGCCTGACATGTGTCAACAGGACATGCGTCATCATGTCTGACCCAAATTTAGCCATGCTGAAACCATTTGTGAGAGCATCCATGTGTGCAGAAGCGAGGCACACCTGTGCTTTTCTAAATTATTAAGTAATACTTGTTTAAGATGGTTCTTTTTTTTGTTAAATATGAGAAGATATGCTTTAGCTCAAAAGTTGAGAAATCATGTGTTACAGCAGCCCAAAATGAAATATCTTAATAAAGTAGAATTTGACAGCATGTAAATGAATAATGAAACAGCATAAGGCACAGTCTGTCTCGTCCTGCAGAGAGACGCCATCACCTTGGACTGCAGCTGGCCAAGGAAGTCCCTGCTCCGCTCTGAAGCCTCGGTGAGCTTCGTGCATACAGCTCTCCACTGGCTGCAGGTTCAGGATTTTAAGAGCCAAAGTACAATCGCCAGCTGCGGTGCAAGATGGTGGAGTTGAACGCTGTCTGACCGCGGGATGAGAATCTCTCTGGAGAGACAGCAGAAATACGAGATGGAGAGGCCAGGGCTAGCTGAACTTTTAAAATAAGACTAGGGGGGGGGGGAGGATCATCCACCGGTAAACCGAGTGCAGATAGAATTGCTCTCTCAGACAGTTGGAAAAATTGCTAAGATGAGTCACCAAATATACTTTGCTGCCTACAGTGACATACAGTCTATGTGCAGGAAACACTGCAAGCCTGTTGCTGATAATCAGTATTCTGCATTGGACTGCTCTGCAAAAAGCAATATTTTGGTTGAGAGGGAAAAAACAGCGCTTGTTGGTGGCTGGTTGCATCGCTAGCGACACAGAATCCGAAGTTGGGTATCAACCAGAAAAAGCTATTAGACCCAGCGCAGATGAGGGGGTTAACAGCACTATATACCCGCAATACCAGTGGCGGTCAATACAGCCCTGGAATAATTCAACAACAACAACCGTGTGGCAACAGTGGCAGAGATTTTACAACCCAATGTGGCTGCAAAGAGAACAATTTAAACTGAGTCTGAGTCCTGTTTGGTCAGTAGATGAAAGAAACTGTGCTGACTAAATAATGAGTAGGCACGCACTGCAGGGCCCTGATGACTTGATGATTTCCTGTTTCATGTTTAGAAAAGCGCCTAGCTCAGGGCATCAAATGCTCATTCCATATAGTTTAACCCATTTTTAAAATATCTTACTAAGGTGTATAGGTATGCAGACATTTCAAAGACATGCTTAGACGTGTTTATCTATAACTAAATATGCCTACACAAGTAATGCACAAGTCTCCTGCTGTATTGGTTTGTATTGGTCTTTTAGAAAAAAGCAATTTTAGTCTTAAGCAGTTTGTTCATCAAGCACTTTGCCTGTAATAATATGGGCTAAAAGCAGATATCAGACTACATCTGTAAACATGAGTGAGTTCAGTGTCTGTAGCATCTGCCTGAGCGCTGACTCATCAGGCACTCCCAGTTTTGGTTGGATCTCAAGTTTGATTTCTTAAGTGACTTCCTGCGAAGGAAACCGCAACGCTTATCAACCAGACAGTCATTCGAGAGTAGACGGGGAATAGTGAGTAACTATGAGCCTCTCCACATATTTAGGATTTTTCTAACTCTGAGGCAAGCACCACTGCTGAAATATCATAGTTACTTGTCTGTGCGTACGCAGTCAGATTTTTTTACTGCACAGGAATCCAGTGGTGTATTTTCTCAGCTTCAGAGTAGATGCCATTGGAAATGTGATCTGGTGTGAATATAAACATCTCTCTTCTGATCCTGTCTCCTAAGAGCACTCAAGGGGGCTCACACGTCAGGCTGAGGCATGAGCAGACATTTCCAGTCAGCTGTTGGCGTCTTGTGGCTTTAGCACCAACACCACCACCAACAACAGCTGGTAACACTGGGAGACTAGAGAGCACCCCATCTGCTTAAAGTTAGTCAGAGTTACACAGATAATCTTGTCAACCCCTGTCCATCAGAGTTTACAGTAAACCTAGCATGTTGAAGAATTAATCTCAGGTTACTCACCCCACCCACCAACCACCTCCGTCAGATAGCGGGGCAGGAACTCGCCTCCACCTCTGTTTCTAGGGAAAGCAAAATGACCCCTGCATGTGTCGATGTTTATCAGTGCTAATGAGACTTTGTGCAAACGTGCTGAGTGATCTCACCTGGGCACACTGCTGAGTGATATAAAAATAATCGCAGACATCCTGACCATCAGATGAAAGACAACACAAGCTCCATGCACACATGGGTAATTCTGACCAAAGTTACCCTCTAATTGTCAGTAAAATTAGATATAATCACAATCTCTGATTGATACTGTTCTTCAGTATACACTTCTTTTAGACATGCAAGGGCATCTAAAGTCAAACAGGGTTCTGGACTGATACTGGATATGCATGCAACTCTCTAATGGAAAAAATACCCTCAAGTGGAGTTTCTAACTTCAAAGGGAGAACCAGTTTGGGAAGTAGGCAAGAAATGGAGCTGGGTTGGGAGGGTTTGGGCTTTTGGGACCAACAGCATGTATAACAGCTATGCAGGGGATGATAGGAGAAGTGCCTGCGGGCAAGAATCTGTTTAGTTTTCACTGGAACTTCCCACCCTCACACTCACCACTAATCCAATTCAGGCCCATTAACCACCACAGCCAGGTTAAGAGAGCAGGCCTTTGAAGAAGGTCTTCCCCAAACCACCCTGAAGGATTAGCATTTTTCCAAAGGCCAAAGAGATGGTCTCACTCTGTGCACTCTTTTTTTTTTTTTGCCCTGTCAGGCCCACAGAAGCCACACTACTAGTGCGATCCTGGAGTATAGAGATCCTGATTGGACTCATCCCGGACCCTGAATATACCCTGCTAATCTAAATTCTTTATAAGCTGTAATTAACCGTGGCTTCCAGCACGTACACTGCATAAAACATAGGTATGGAGGAAGTCCCTGTCTCAAGATAACAGCAGACATGATCATCCTTCTCTACCTGGAGGGCCAGGTAATGCAAAAGATGTACATCTGTGTGTGTGTTTAGTGTTTAAATGGGTCAGAAGATGAGGCGGTACAACCTACATGTGAGGCAACCACACAAGCTTGAGAAAAGCAGTGCAGGCACTCCTGTGACAACAACCAAAAACACTTCAGTCTAATTTACTTTCCCCCCCCCTCCCCCTCCAATTTGGCCTTTAGTCCCATTTATCCATTTAGATTGTTGTCTGGGTCGAAGCTGGTTCGATTCTGCCCTCGACAGCTCCAATGTCCTGGCCACTAGTGCTCCTGTCAAATAAAAGGCATAAAGGCCTTCAACCTCCACTACAGGAAGTCTGAGGCGAACAGAGGGCCTGCGTGTCAGACTTGAGCGTCTCGGGAGACCTGAATTGTCTCACTTGCAGTCCCAACTCTGCCAACAAGAGCTCAAACGGCTGCACTGATATCCCCAAATATCTGTCATACAGCTTCAACGTCTGGATCAAAATGTGAAAAAGTTACTCCCCAAATAACAGCTATAGATAAGCTACCAGGATGTATCATGAGTGGTGTGCCTTGCTTCTCAAAGGACTATGAGCTCTGTACCCTACTGGTAACTCTAGAAGTAATCCCCTTGGGTTACAGGCCACCCCGGCTGAGGATCTCTGCTGTTGAAAACTTGAGTACAAACAGAGAGCACCGCAGCTGATTTTCTCTGTTCTTTCAGACACCAAATAAAACAGAGTGTGTGGATACAGGAAAATACTGTTTGTTCGAATATTAATATCAAAAAGCAACCAATATGAGGTGTTGAAGCTCTGCTCAGCAGGAAGAGTCAATCTCCCCAAACCACACACGTTGGCCACTAATCAAACCCATGCACACTGTTATAATTCAGCGAGCACATACAGCTGTGAGCCACCCAGTGACACAAGCAACACACGAGACGCCTGAAGTCCCGCTGAGTAATACGACTGCGGTTCTTCACTTTACTTATTATCATAAGGGGATCTAGACTGCTCTGCTCCCCACCTGTCGGGGGTGACGTTTGGACAAGTGTTCGAGTCTGGGGAGCACTTCCTCTCTACAAAGCTGCCCACTCTTCTCTCCCGCCTGCTACATCTGCTCTGCTCTGGGCCGTTGCTGGCGGCAGTTGAGGGCTAAAGCAACCGCAAGAAGGCTTTGTCCTCATCGAGGAGCAGCTGAACCAACAGGAAAGCCAACTTCAGCCAGTCAATTAATTGATGGGACAATTTAAAAATTATGGGAGGCTCACAGCAGAGGTGGGGGGGTGTTTACAAATGATGTGCCGTAATTGCTCGTTACATTCCGCTCCTTGACTCCTTCACCCTTGTTTTTTTATTTTCTCCACCCCTCCCAGGTCTTTTGCAGCTATTCTTTTGTTTTCTTTTACAACCTGTCAAAAGCTAAAAAAAAAAATATTAAAAAAAAATGTGGAAATGTTTGCTCAAAATGCATGACCGCGATGGGCCAAGCAGTCGACATTTCACCACATGCAGCTAATCACTGTGTATTTACAGTGTATCCTGTCTGAACACCCAGATGCACCCAAATCACTTCCATACAGCCACTCTGTAAAAATGGCGCTGACTGAGGCCACATGAATGCACCGAGCAGCCAGCTCAGACCACATTAAAACATTCTTGATGATCAGGTCCTGCGCCTCCACAGCCTCATCGGTGCCCAGCTGTGGGGGGGGTGTTTCTTCTTCAGTTAAGCAGCATCCAAAAGACCCTCGTCTGGAGACGACGAGCTGCACTGAAAAGCGAGGACTTGCAATTTAAAAAGACCCAAGTCTTTCACTCCAAGCCACACTGGGCCTTTGTTGCAGCTTTCAAATAAGTGTGTTTTTTTCCTGCGTGTTCATTCATGGGTATATTGCAAACCACTTCGTGAAAAATAACAGCACTGTCAAACTCTCATGTGTGATTATTTAAAACAGAAAAAAAAAAGACAGAAAGAAACTAAACACAAAGTGCATCAGACAGAAAGACGATCGGAGAGTGCGGAGGAAGCTCGGTTAGAGAGGGTGGGAGTGAAATATGCTTTGGACCCTGGTCTGAGAGGGAAGAGGCTTACAGTCGGAAAGAACAGGAGTGACTCAGAGAGGAAGAGGTGGGAACGCGAATGGAGAATTGCAGGGAATCCCACTGAGATAGCTCTCTTCGGCGGTCCGCGCCGCGCCAAAGAATTCAGATGAGCAAACCATATGCTTAACAAGTCACATGTAAACTCCGAGCTGTGACACAACAGCAATAAACCGTAAAGAACCCGACCAGAAGAGACCAAAAAAAAATTCAATAAACATCGGTCATTTTTTTATTCTGCTGCACATCTTTCCGGATAGAAGCATTTTTCACGAGGACATCGCTCCGACTGTGTCTGATTATTGACCATCCCTGGTTTTATGGGTCTGATTTTACTTCTATGACAGGCGAGCTTGTGGTTCTATATTTGCTGAGGGTACGAGAGATGCGCTCTCTTTCCTGCAAAGTTTAAATCATTCAGGCACAGAAGATGGAAAGCGTCCCAAGTTATGCCAGAAGCCTTGTGTGCCTGGCAGAGTTTAAGAACGATCGGACGAAACGACGAGTCGTTCCTCAGCAATTTCACTTAGGTGCACGTGATGTAACGTTACGCCATTAGCCGTGTTTGTTTCGTGACATAACTTAGCAGACATCAGCTGCAGGTTATAATGGAAACCTGCAATCAGGAGTCAAAGTGTGGGCTTTAGCAGCTTGCTTGTGATATTCCCCCCCCCCCCCC
>VUQG01002688.1:25944-45645 GCA_015106755.1 Etia nguti
TTTCCCCCCCCCCCCCGCTTTAATAGCCGGCAAACATCTGCAACATCTGCTTGGCTAAACAAAGAAACACATAATGACAACGTGGAGTGAAGCTTCTCTTATGAAAGTGAGGACTCTGTCTGCCTTCCTACAGAGCTTCCTCTGAGCTCCGCTTTGCACGAGCTGGAGAACAAGGGAACGCGATGGCCTGAGCGAAGGAACAGAGCGGACCATATGGATGAGATAGCACCAGATTACATAAGTCTGGGGGAAAAAAAAAAAAAAAAACTTTCCATGAGCAGGGATAGCTGGTGTTACTGAAAAAAACAAAACAAAATATGCAAAGACCCTGAAAGCCATGTGTGCAAATACTAGTTTCTATTTCTCTTGCTGATTGATAAGTAAGGAGCTTAATATTGAGTCTTGATGGGTGTTTCACAAGTATCACTGAGCTTCAACAGGAGAGCTGTGCTGCGACGTCCTGCTCTCACCATTTTTTTTTTCTACAGTGGACTCACATTCTTCGAATTCCACCAGGAGATGATTGCAGCGACAAACTAATTCACAACCGAGACTTTTATTATGCTCATCTCCAAAGTCGCATTTTTCCTCAACCCTGCAAGTCTACTACAGTAGCTTTGCATGACACACGGTTCAAAATAATCCTTGTTTATCTTGTATAGCTTCTCAGTTCCTATACTGTCTGCAACAAGCCCTTTTAGTTTTAAAGGTCCACTTTTATTTGAAGTTGTGTACCTAAAAAAAAATGACATAACTTCATTTTATAGCACTTTTCAAAGTAGAGTTACAAAGTGCTTCACAGTTTGAGTAAAATCCACACACTAAAGTATAATGATCCAAAATACGGACACGTAGGCCGCCATATAATCAACTATTCGCACTCCCATGCATGCAAATAGTTATAAACAAGGGTTGAAAATAAAGGGGAAAAGACTAAGGGAAAGCGAATGTGTTTTCAGCAGAATAACACAATCAGCTGACCTGACAGGCTGAGGAAGGTTGTTCCACAGTTTGGATGCCAAAACCTCAAAAGCAAGATCACCTCTGGTTTTAAAATCAGAGCGAGGGACAGTTAGGAGACCCTGGGTAGAGAATGGGAAAGGCTGGCTCCAGTCATAAGGTCTCAGATGCTCTGCTATATAAGCAGGGATCTGTCCATGTAGAGCTTTTAAGGTTAATAACAGTTTCTTGTTTCTGTTAGCAGCCTTGCTTCAGAGGAACATCACTGAAGAGAAGTAGGGACAGGTTTGTGAAACTCTTGCTGAAAGTTTTCCTGTCCTCTGCCACTCTGCATCTCTCCCACTGACCTCACTGAGATCCCCTGCTTATCTCCACTTGTTCCTATCAGAAACATCACCAACTTAAATGTTTCCCTCGGCAGTTCCTGGCGGAACAAACAGCCCTTGAATTGGATTCAGGTCGGACCCTGGACCCACATCAAAACAAAAACAAAAAAAGACCCAGGAGGCAGCTTGCGACCCCCCTCTTCCAGTCAAAACAGTGAGCTGCTCTCATGTAAACCTTTTTATTTCCCCCCTCCTGACTGGGCTGATGCAGAGTAGAGCGACAGGTCCGAGCAGACCAGCACAGCTACATGTTACTTCCACAAAGTGACATTCAAGTGAATCATAACGTAGTGGTACAAAGGGGTCACGGGTTCACTGATACAACTTTAACCTGCTTTAATGACAACAACAAAACAAAGGGGGGCAGCCGTGTGTCGGTTCTGGCGCACTGCTCAGACTCCAGTGACCTGAGCTGCTTATCATCTCAGCCGAAGCTTGTCCTGCCATAAAGACTTGATTACAGCTAACCGGGAATGCTACGTTCAGCTAGCCAACTTTACTTTGAGCCCGTCTGTCAGCGGAACAGCCCGACACTTGTAAAGCTCCCTTTTGTTAAAAATAATGAAATTTTACGAGTTGGAATATAAATGTGAGACACTAATACACACTAAGGTTTGATAAGCGACAACCAGCTCCAAAGGGAAGGCGGCTCATTACTGGAACTGAGCGACCCGGGTATCAGTGTTATGGCTGGTGGTGCTTTACTGGCGACAATCACGAGGCTGAGACTATTTCCAAGAGCAACAATATCCTCATTAAGCGTTTCCCCCGCTTTTCCTGCTTGCCTTAGCCCTGTAAAGTCAACTAGTAATTTAAATACACTGTTGCTGCTACCGAAACTGTGCAAATGAGAGCAGAAAGCACCGGCGGCGAGCCAACTCCGTAGCCCATGGGAACTGTTCCCAGCCAGCAAATACACCGAGCCTTCCTAGCTGGTGTGTGTGTGGGAATATGTGGGGATTTAAAAGCGTTGCAGGCTACCTGTTAATCGCAGCTTCACGGGGCCATTCCGCCGAACTCCTTGGTTAGACATCTCCTCTCGACCCCAGCCGTCACTGCGCGTCCCAAAAAAATGTCTCTTTAAATGTAAAAAATGACAAGGTTTATCAACCTCTCCGCCAGTTTTAGACAATAATGGAGTCAAAGCATTGTGGCCCGGATGTGGACTGAACTGCCATAGCGATCGCTCACAAATGAGAAAAATTAAGGAAAAGGAAAAAGAAAAGCGCGAGTGGAGCGCTGCTGCAAATTGCATTTACTGGAAATGAGGCCGCCGTTGTTGGAGCGTGTGAACGAGCTGGTGGTGGAGCCGAGGCGCTGCTTATCTTCACATCTTCATTGAGAGCCTCTGCCTCGGACTGTGAGAGTCCTCCTCTGCTCGTCGAGAGTTGAACTGCGGAGCCCTCCGGGGTAGATCCCCCTTCAGGAGGCTGCTGCTGGGAGCTGACCAGTGACGACAACACGCTTTGTGGGAGTGAAGCATTTCTCCAACATGTGGCATATAACTATGAATCATACACACAGCCCCCCCACCCTCAACAGCGTGTGCAAGGGTTGGTGATGAGTAGCACCGCCTTTGATGGCACAGGCAAGCCCAGCTCCCTGTGTTTATCTCCCTTTATGAATTTAACATGGGCGTAGCTACAGTCTGTAGGGCCATAGGCACCCATGTACCACCCTGCCCTGCTCTTATGTTTATTACTTAATTCCCTTTTCTCTATTTAAAAAAAAAAAAAAAAATTGGGGCAGGGATAGCTCAGTAGGTAAAGTGTTGGCCCCGTGATCGGAAGGTCAGGGGTTCGATTCCCCTGAACGGCTACCCTGAGGTACCCCTGAGCAATGTACCGTCCCTACACGCTGCTCCCCGGGCGCCCAATGGCAGCCCACTGCTTCACTGAGTGAATGGGTTAAATGCAGAGAGGAATTTCCCCACGGGGATCAATAAAGTATACATTATTATCATTATTATTATTATTATTAATTGAGCTCTTGTCATGTCTGTTTTATTTTTAGCCTATAAACAAAAGAAGTTGCCCTAAATTGCTTTAAAGACCAGCACATTTACATTCCAGGTCTCCAAAAAACCCAGTTTCAAAATACATGAAAAGCTGACAGGTGGGTTTTTTTTTTTTTGTTCTGTCAACTAATTATAGTGGAAAGTAAAACATCACAGTGATTTTGCGGTCATTAAAGTGTGTTCAGCATTTGCAAATTGATTATTCATTTCATAAATTATGAGGCACTATTTATCCCTACATAAGCTGCCTTTATATGTTAAAAGTATCAGTATCAGTTTGGTATCAGCAATACTGGTTCTTTGATTACTTGGTATTGGATCAATACCAAAATTTGCAGTATCACACAGCACTAACACGGATACCTTGGCTGTTTTTCTATTCGTTAGTGTTTTCTTAAGTTGCAGTGCATTTGACCTCTCAGGGCCACCGTATATATCTAATTAATGATCTGCATTAATAAGCAGTAATAGCAGAAATTACATTTTAAATTACTTATAACTATGTAGAGCTACATATTTATATACATGTAGTTATATAATAGTAATAGGAGGTAGTTAGTTTATGATATTAGTCATTACTCTGCCCTAAATTTACAACTTTTAAATTTAAGTTAAGGCCTTGGTGGCAGGTGAGCGACACATTGGCCTTTAGACTTTAGATGTTAGATTAACAATGGCATTTTACAGTCAGCAGCCTGTGTTGTTGTTGTTTACTTTTTTGGGGGGGGTGGCGTTTAACAAAAATGAAAGGAAATATGTCACTCTCTCTTTTTTGATTAAATTGAAAATTCAAGATTGTGTGGGCCCCATGGGATTTGCAGATTTTTCAGTTGGACGCCGCACGCTTGAATTTGGGAATGGCTGTGATAAATAATAAGTTGTATTCTTCACTGCAAGTAAGAAACTGAGAATTAATCCCCAGTAAATATTTCCACACTGAATAACCATCATCTGAAAAGTTGTTCCAAACCTACAGTGGTTGGAGATGGGTCTTCAAAGTACCCTAGATGTCCTTTTACCCTTTCTAGCAAGAGAACGTTTGTGTTCAATAATAATAATAATAATTTAAGTTGATGAGAATCCCTCAGTCAAACAAACATCAATATATATTTATGAGTATAACATTTTATTTTATTTTTTAGTTAAAGCTTCTCCAAGCTCCTGATCCTTTGCTGTTAGCTTGCTCCATGCTACTTTAGCTCTCCAGCTAGCAACCAATGTGCTGCCTCTGATATATGGGGCGGTAAATGCAACAAATGAGCTCAACTGAGTAGATCAGCTGTACATAGATCTCCTGGGGAACTGTTGTGGATGGCCATGCCAATAAACTGGACTCCATCCCTCCACAACAGGCCCCGTTTCTAATGTGGCCCCCTGTGAAAATTAATAACCAACAAATGCTTTAGGCCAACAAATAATGTATTTTCTGGTTTCCTATCCTTTTGCAATCATCGCGATCTCATCTTTGGATAGTTTGATTTTCTCTTTTGAGCCAAAGCTGTTCCTTACTAAACCCTTCCTGTACATTACATACAGTGAAATCTCCAGGCAGGTGCTGTGAATTTCGTTTGAAATGTATAATTCTACTATGTTAATGTAAACAATATAATTACACCAGGAACCATGGAACACAATCACATCAAGTGTCATGGCCTGCGCTGGCAGACCGTGGGGAAGTGGGGAAATAGGACCCAAACGCCGGACTATTTATTTACAAGGTGGTGAAATAATGCAACAATAAATCCCTGTTTGTCCCAGACTCCCGTGCCGTGTCTTCATCCAGTGTCAGTGCTCCGTGCCTCCGCTCCTTAGTGTTCGTGTAACCCGTGCTGGCTGCCCTCTCATCCCGCAATCCTCCTGGGAAAATAACAGAAGCAGCCGTAAATACACCACACTGCAACAAATTCACACTCACTGACTTCTAGCTAGGAAACTAACGGGAAATCTCACGAAACGATCCAGCGTCGGAGAGAGCTCCACCACACTCCTAAGCAGCTCCCTCAACGAGGCTTGATCATCTGCAGGTGTGTGTGAACATCTTCCTCAGGTGTGGCCAGCCACCTGGCAGGGCACACCCACCAGGCCTGATGGTGCCTGTAAACCAGCCTGCCAGATACACCCACACCCATACACACACCCACACACATAGCTGCAAGCAGGGAAACCAGGGACACCCATACCATACATCAAATATACATATAACAAGTAGTGTAAGTCCAAAACTGCTCATGGACCCTGGGTCATCGGACCCAGGTCCCTGACATCAAGTCAAATGATTCTAGACAATTTTGGGCCAAACTTGATTAGGAATCTGCTCCAGTTAGACTTAGGATTGAATTAACACTCCGAATTAAGTTTGGGTATCAATGCAAGCCTATAGGAACTACAAGTAAGTCTGCAGGCTTATTTGTGGTTAATAGGGTATTTAAAAGCAGAATGGGAGGCAGAGCCTTCAGCTTTCAGGCCTGTTTTTATGTAGAATCAGCTTCCAATCTGGATTCGGGAGACAGACATTCTCTTTTCTTTAAAGATTAGACTTAAAACTTTCTTCCTGTTAAAAGGGAATTTTTCCTTACCACTGTTGCCAAGTGCTTGTCCATAGGGGGTCATTTGATTTGGGGGATTTTCTCCCTAATATTGTAGGGTCTTTACCTTACAATATAAAGTGCCTTGAGGTGCAGTAGTTGTCATGAGTAACTAGAATTGGAGCTTTCAAATCAAATGTTATATGTAACTGGGGACAGCTGTGATCACTCAGCTTATGGCCAGCAAACTCTTACATAAGCTGGCAGAAATGAACAGTGAGGCAGAAACAAAGTCACTGTATACGAGTCAGAGGATTTTATCTCTAACTAGCAGCCCGAGTGATGTGTCTGAAACTGACAGTATTGAAGATAATTTAAATGAGCTTTGAGCCTGAACACCTCTGGGTCATCCTATAGCTGCAATAGCACAAAAGGCAATAATAATAAAATATAAATGTGCAGCCTGCCTGGTACCACATCAAGAAATTAGCTCCTAGCTTTCATGTAACTACATAATAACAGACTTTAATACATATTCAGAGTGTAGAAGCAGGCTAGAAAAAATATGGTTGGCATAAGCAATGGTCAAGGTACTCTATGTTTTATCACACTAACAGATTTAAGAAATGCGAATAAGCAGTGTAACTGTGTACTAATGCCTCTGTCTCCTAAGCCCTGTCACTGTAAACAAGGAGGGATGCCTTGCTGCTACAGTGTCTTACCTCTATCAGTAGTGACAAAAGAATTTATTTACGTATGTTAAATTAAAAGTATTTTATTTGTTTAAATAAGAGTTTAAAAAAATCAGTACAACTTTATATGAGGTACAAGTGTGTGTTATTGTAAATGATGGCTTAATCTCTAATTATCTGCTCCAAATCTCTTGCAGGTCTTTCTTGGGAAAAAAGGAGTTTTGCAAAGCCGGCACATCTGTCATGCTGCAGTTTGATTTCCTCCCTGCTCCTGTGATTGTGACTCTAAAAGGAGGTGAAGAGCTCTGCATGGGTTTTGTTGGACAGATTGCACATAGTGTAGCGTCCCAGGGTAATGCACGCATAAACACTGATCGCCTCGTTAGTGCAAATGCTAGAGCACAGCATGTGGGTCACTAAAGCTCTTAACTTGTGCACGCTCACTCTGTAAGTTGTGAGATAAATACATTACTTCCTAATAGATGAGCCATTATATGGAAACTAAAAGAAATCATTTTGCAATTTTCCAGTTTTTCTTAGTGTTTATTATAAATTTATAATGACTTGGATACTTCCAGTGCTTACCTTGGTATAACTGAGGCCTAATTTTAGTCCAATAAACACACTAATCAACTAATGATGACAAAATATACCGTAGTTATACTCTTCACATTATATGAAGTAAATAAACAGCATTTATACTTTTCACAGCATGCAGTGTGGCATAGGTCAGAGTGTATTTACACGGTGAAATATCTTATAACACCCCACACAAACGTTTTTTAAACACTGCAAACCTTACTTATACCTACTTTGGCTTTTCTATTCAGTCATATTCATCATATACCACACGCCCATCAGTGTCCACTAGGTGTCAGGGAAAAGCAAGATAAAAACACTGTGGGGTCTGTGGGGACACGTGCTCATTGGGTTTACTCACAGAGATATATGCATGGCTGATGTTTTAAATGCAGTATAGCGACTGATCACATACTGGTTTCAGGCAGTTGAACTGCAGCACTTAAAGGTTACCAAAAAAAATTATAATTTTTTTAGTTGAGTAAACTGTGTCAGGCAATCAGAGAACTGTTAGGCATAGCTAAGCCCCACATAAATCATTTGCAACAATTTTAACTAAAAGCTATTTTTCATATATTTGTGAAAATTGAATATGATGCAAACAAAGTTTTTTTTTTTCCATGTGAGCACTGTTGGAGACTGTTAACAAAAACATTAGCCGGGTATTCTGCAAGATGCAAATATCACATATGTCCTTAGAAAGTCTGGACTTGTAACATTCATAAAGCTGAGAGATGTAAGACATGTAAGAAAAGAGGTGTAATCACTGCTGTGCAGTCCAAGCATCAACCTGCAGAATGCCTGACTCACTTCCTCCCAGGTGGGCCTTTATACTTACTTATTTAGGATTTAATGGGTCCTGGGTTTTATGTGGAAGTAATCCTGACGTGGCCAGACTTCCAAGATCAAAATACAATTAAGAATCCAAGGAACACATTGGAGCCTGATCAAGTGAGGACCCACCACTAACCGTCAGCTCCCAAAGGATCCACTGCCAAAATCCTAGTGCTAGACTCCACAGCCCAAGGCGCCACTGGGGCTTGTACACAGCATTATGCAGGCGGTTTTAATTTTGTGGCTAATGTGAGCATCTCTGGCCGTTGTCGTCTCATTGTGCCTCATTACTCTCACACAACTTGTTAAATCTTACTTCCCTAATGAGGTTTGTATAGCTGGATGCTGTGGAAATGCGGGGTGTACAGAACGGTAACCGTAGTTCAGATGCATGTTTTCATATCCTGCTACTGAGCTACAGGAGACGTTTGAAGTGGTTTGCTCTGAAAAAAACTGCTTTTTACCTGTCACATTAAGGAGCTGGTTTATAGCACAGTTACTGACCGCTGAAGGTTTGCAGTGATATCTGTGGTTGTGTAATTTTGCACTGAAAGGATGCTGTTATTTATTGTACTACATGGATTGGCACTTGTCTTGGTACTTATGCTATTCTGTTATCAGTATTTGTAAATAAAGTGCACATTGAAGGAAGAGAATTCCTTCGGTTGCAAAGGCAGGTCCTTCCTCTCTTTCCCGCCTCTGCTGTCAGCACACCTGCAGATGACCAACTCACCTGTTGGTAATCATCTGAGCTGCCTGCTGTTTAAGCTGGTTGTTGAACTGAAACTAGTTAGTGTTACCGGCTCATAATCTGAAGTATTGTAGGCATTGGCTTGTGTCATCTCCTCACCTCTTCCTTTTCTCTGCACAGGAATCCTGGTTGTGTCTGAGTGGGTCTCAGAGTGGGTTTCTCCCTGTGTGGAGATTATTCTGTGGACTTGTAAATACTGGGGCCCTGGACATGCTAACTAACATTTCTTCTGTTGTCACTACTGCACTGTAAATAAACACACTGCCACCGAATCCTTCTGGGTTCTGCATCTTGAGTCCAGTCTGTACTTTAGACTATGACAGAATGATCAGGCTCACATGGACTCAGCGGACTCAGATGGCGAGTCGCTCCCTGGATCTACAGGAAGACCAGCTGAACACACATCAAAACATGCTCTGTCAAATCTCTGAGCAAGCAAATGCCATTGTGCGAAAGATTACTGAACTCTAGGATATGTTTGTTTCTTCTGCATCTCACATTATTAATCCTCCACTTGTCACTACCCAGGCACAGCCTTTGTCCGCTCCTTCACCACTGTCGCCTCCCAAACCTCTGGAGAGCGCTGTTCCAACCCCCGAGGTATTTTTCAGTGAGTTGGATAAGAATGGAGGTTTGTTAAGGCAATGTTTCTTGGTTTTTAGACAACAGAGCTGAATGGATGGGTTTTAAAATGTTTTCTTTGAGTTGATTTCTTTGCAAAATCCATGAGATTTAAAGAATTATTGGATTAATTTTGAAATATTTAGTGTTATTTTACATAAATGATAAATTTAGTAACGTCTTACTAAATAAAATTAAATGAATTTTTTTAATTAATGCATGTTTTATTGCACAATTCATTATTGGAGCACCAAATTCTTCATTCTGATGTGTGTCCCTCTGGTCCAACTTACAAAGCCAATTCAAATAACCTTCAATATCGAGAAGTAAAGTTAGACTGTCAGCACGTCACTCTTTTTTTTTTTTTTAGTAGAAGCAAAAGTGGTTTTGATCTTTCTTTTTAAAAAATCAGTATTAGGAAATTATACTATATGTATTATGTAAGCTCCAAATAGCTTCTCCAGGGCTTCTGTTTACAACTTTAATGGATTGTGACTTTAACGGCTTTAAGAGTTAGTGAGTTTAAGTTTATTCACACAAACAGCCGTTACTATAAATACACTATATACATTCAGACTACAGCACTCCATTTAGATACAATAAACTAAAACCACACACACGATCTGACAACTTTATTTACAGACTTGTTTCATCAGCCATGTTAAAACAGTATGTACAATACACACAAACAGAAAACAGTTAAATGTCACACAGACATGAACAAAGGACACACGATAGCAGTGATGGTACAGTAGGGAGAGGAGAGGTATTAGAAGTCCATCTAGAAATTGAAAGTGCTCTGGTTTTCACTGATCTGGAACGCATAGCCGTCATTGGTTGCTTCTGGGATGACACTCTGCACGACTTCCTCCTTTAATAAGAACAATACATTATTTTTTTTAAATTAATTAAAAAAAAATAAAAAATAAAAAAAGCACAGAAATGCTCATTTTGGAAATCAGTCTTCAGGACTGTACCCACCTCATCAGAGAAGTATTTCTCAATCAAGTTCAGGGAGGCTTTGTAGACCATCTCATTCTCATGTGACTGCAGCGCCTCAATCTTGTCCAGTCCACCGCATTCCTCGATCATTAGACTCAGCTTGTCAGACTCACCGATTTTATCCCCAGCCTAAGATCAAAACACACACCAGTGCTGTCATTTATCATCAAGATGGCAACTAAACAAACAGAAAAACAGACTCATTGAATCTTGCAAAAAAATATAAATAAAAATTAACTCACCATGAAAATGTTGGTAATGGCATCCAAGATCACAAGGATCGTTTTGCTGTCCTTGGAGGAGAGGAGATTCAGAAGAGGCTCAATCACATTGGCTTGAACCAGGTAGACCACCTGCTGAACAGTGCCCCCACTGGTGAAGTTTGTAACTGCCCATACAGCCTCTTTCTGAGTTTTGTAGTCTCCCTGCAGACAAAGTTCATAAGGCACATAGATCATTTAATTAACAAAATAAAATAAATAGTATAAAATATGTAATTTTACATACACACACAAAAACGTACCCGTGCGAGCAGCTCAACCATGTATGGAACGAGGCCTGCGTTGATGACCTCCTGGATTTGTGAGTCCTTCCCTGCTGTGATGTTGGACAGAGTCCAGGCTGATTCCTTCTGAATGTTGGCCTTTTTGTGGCGAAGCAGTGGGGGGAACATGCCCAGGGTTCCAGCATCCAGCACCGCCTGTGTCTGCTCATCTGTCCCAGTCACAATGTTGCCAATGGCGCGGAGTGCAGGAGTCTGAAGGAAAGGCGAGAGGACTCATTACATATCCAGTGAGAACACGAGTCGCTGCACCTCAGGGCGACTGGGGGAGAAGTTGCACCCTTCTTATCGACATAAAAGCAACACAAGCAAGATTTTATACGTACAACCACAGGCAAGACTTCAAAGCCCAGCAGCTTCACCAGGCGAGGGATCAAACCAGTTTGGATCACCACCTCAATGCGGTCGTTGGGGCCATCTGTCAGGTATGAAACAGCCCAACATGCGTCAGCCAGCACCTCCAGGTCATCGTGGTGTAGCAGACGGATGAGAGCGGGTAAAATCTGCTGGATGGCTGTCATAGGAGGGGAGGGGTTCTTATTGCGGCACAGGTTTGACAGTGTCCACGTGACATTTCTCAGGTAGCCAGCCTGCAAAGATTTCAAATATGAGAGAGGAGCACAAGGTCAGTTATATTTAAGTTACCACCTAGTGGCCAAAAAGGAGAATAAATAATTGAGTCTGATCATGTGTAAGTTTGGAAACTTTTTCATGATTAAAAACATGGAGAAACAAATCAGAACTTACACTAAATGCACTGAGGTCAGGGACAGCCAGCAGACTGAGCAGAGGAGCCACAGCTCCATGTTTGATGACCTTGTCTCTAAGAGCTGATCCATCACCTAAAAAGGAAGAAAAAAAAAAAATATATAAAAATGAACAAACCTGACTTTATCACCACTACAATTTAAAAAACAAATATGAATGTTTTCATATTAATTACCAGCAATATTTCCAAGGGCCCAGATCGCCTGCTCACTGATGTGCTGGTGGGGGGATGTGACCAGGCTAATAAAGGCAGGAATGGCCCCACCTGCCACGACAGCGGCCGTCTGCTCGGATGTCCCGGAGGCAATGTTAGTCAGAGCCCAGGATGCTTCGAACTGGATTGGAGGACAGTCCACATGTCCCAGGAAGGAGACAAACTTGGGGATGAGACCAGCGCTGATCAGCTGGTCAATGGGAGGATGTTTGTCACGAGACAGCAGCTTCCTGAATTCAGGACGGTACATAAGAGTTATTGTGCCAGTAATTATTTAGCCTTTATTTATGAAACAAAAAAGAAGAGGAGGATTTCTTTAATGCACAGTCATTACCGTGCGGCCTGTGTAGCCTGGAGCTGGGACTCGGAATTCCCGCTGTTCACTCCTGTGACAATCTCCTCGACCGTCCACTGCCTGAGCCCCTGCACAGGACAAAAGAAAGCAGGGTGTTTATTGGACATGCAAATTTAAAACTGGTTTTTGTGTTTCTATTTTTTGACATGTCAATGGGTAAACAATGAGCATCACACTGAACCAACCCCAACCCATACAAAAACCTAACAGAGTTGGGCAGATCAATTCCAATACCAGTGGTATTGAAACCAACACTAGTATTGGTATCGACTGATTGACTAGCATGATAAGATTGATACTGAGTTTAAAGGATAGTATGCAACCCACTGAATTTCTAGTTGTTTTTTGTGGACATTGAAACAAAATTATTAGTACTGATATTTGCAATAGAGGCCCCTGTATCAGATCAAAATTTGCAGTACTGCACAGCACTAGCACCAAACTGTTGGGACTAGATCCGGGTTTTTTTCTGTTTACTCAATGCCAGATTGAAGCAAAACAGCATGATGCTTTCAAGTGCTCACCTGACAGTTCTGGCTTCTTTCTTGTAAAGGAGAAGTGGCCTCCTCAGGCATCGCAGCCACATTTCTCCTCTTGAATATCTGGTCATCTTTCTTGGCCTTGCGCAGCTCTACGTTCACCTCCACCCTCCTGCGTCGAAGCTCCTGCATTTATGTCACATAAAAATAAATAAAATCAGTCTCACAAGCTCGCCGTTCAGCGGGCAGTTGTGAATAGTGCAGATGAAACTCACATTGACATCTTTGCCTTTGTTCTTGAACTGGTTCAGACGCGGGGAGTTCTCAGCCATTTTTAAGTAACAGGAAAAGTCAACAGCGGTGGGGAAAAAATAAAAATAGCGTCTAGTCGTGTTTATTCCTGAAAGACATTTAAAAGAAGTCTTTAAGCACACGGATGCGCCTCGTGATCGTAGTATGGCGCTACTGCTTGTTTGACTTAAGCTATCGGGCAGCCTTTTTACGTAGAAAATACAGTTGGTACAACAACCACCACGCAGAAAGACAACAACTTCTTTTTCAAAAATTAAGCGTAAAACACTTTTAATAGTCTCAGGAAGGAGTTAACACATGCTTACCTGTTGCTCGAGCAGAAGTTATGGCATACCGAAAACGCCGCACAGACCTTTAAATTCGTGCTTTAAAGCCTTCTGATTGGGCTGTTCAAGCTGAAGCATTCTGCCGCCTCCGCTCATTGGACCGTTTAAAAAAATCACGGTGAACACAGGAAATGTCGTCACTTAAAAATCGCGAGAACTCGGTAGTGGGTTCTACTACGTCAGATCTGACTGCGGGTCAGTTTTGTACCAACTTTGCACATTTCGAGTTGAACATTGGGACGGTAGCACTGCTCCCAGATCTGTGCATATTTGTACAAGTATCACGGAACTCCTGCAGAGACAAATCCCCCACAAAATAACTACCTTCCCACGTCTTAACTAACCTTTAATAGAATACATTTAAAAAGTAAGTGTAATAAAATACAATGAATGGTACATTAACAACAAATCTGGTAAATACATTATGAACCATTGTTTAACAATACAGGTGTGGTCTGAAGATGTACACATCATGGGCGTGAATGTCATGGTAAATTTGGGCTTTTAATAGTTTCTTTAAACTGTTCTTTTTCCAGGATGCAATGATTGTACAGCATACATCTTTGATGACTTTAAAAAAGAAGAACTGGGTGAACAAGTCTGGATTTATGTTGGATATGTAATCCATACAGGCTCAAAAGTATACATGCACTCTCTTAAATCTTTTAATAAGTAGTGCTGAAAGTTCGACAGCGTCTTTTAACTTGGCCTGCTTCATTAGTGATCATGATCGACTATAACCGGTAGTTTCTCTTTGCGAGCATGAAAAGGAATAATTTGACAGCATATTCATTGGATTAATCAAAATGGGAAAGTCAGAGGAACTCTGAAGAATTTTACATTTACACAGATTTGTGGCATTCTTTAACAACTGCAGGATCCATGATCGTGGGTTTAAACTGTTGCACATAAGTACAGGTTTTATATCGCCGTGGACTGAGAGGCTGCCGACCAAGAGAAATGCCCCCGCTCCAAAACGGAAACCTTTAAACGCAGCTAAAAATTGCAGCTGCCCAGATTGTTTGAGATTGAGCTTTTTGACCACAGTGACAAGAGGTATGTTTGGAGGGATAAAGGCGAGGCTTTCAAACCCCAGAACACTGTACCAGCTGTCAGGCATGGTGGCGGTAGCATCGTGCTCTGGGGGACCGTCAAATTCTTCAACTTCAGCTCAAATCAATAACCGGCTTAAATTCAAACACCTGGGTGGTCCAACAGGACAATAGTCCCAAACACACATCACAGCTGGTTTTGTAATAGATAGAGCAGGCCAACATTAAGCTTATAGAATGGCCTCCCCAAAACCTTGACCTCAACCCTACTGAAAATTTGTGGACTACACTTTAAAGGTGGATCTGTCTCAGGAAATCAGCCAATTTAAATAAACTTCTGCCACTAAGAGTGGTCAAATATCCATCCAGAACTATGCCAAGGACTTCTTTATGGATAAAAAAAGGGTCTGGCAGAGGTGGAACTTGCCAACCAAATAATAGTGGGAATGTGTGTTTACTTTTGACCTTGTATAGATGAGTAAAATCCAAAATCAATTTTTAAAGTCATTAAAGAGACGCTGTACAATCATTTCACCCTGGATAAAGAACAGTTCAAGAACATCATTACAAGATCATGAGATTCGTGTCCATGATAAGTATGACTATATATTCCTGATCACAACTGCATATTGTTTTGAACTGTTACGGTTACTTTTCTGTATGGAATCAGCTAGCATGA
The DNA here is from genome assembly GCA_015106755.1 of Etia nguti. Lineage (NCBI taxonomy): Eukaryota > Metazoa > Chordata > Actinopteri > Cichliformes > Cichlidae > Etia > Etia nguti. The sequence continues at coordinate 41,059 of VUQG01002688.1, forward strand.
GGTTGTATTTATTGGGATTTTCATGTAAGATAAAAAGGAAAATTATAAAAAGATTAACCAAACTATTTTCTATCAGCTGATTAATCACTCAGTTAATATAGAGGTGAATGTACAGCATAAACTGAGGTTCTGTCAGTTTTTACATTATGATTTATGCTTTAAGTTAAGAGAAACTAACAAAATCTCTCTTTTGTGTCAAAATCAGAGGAAAGAAATCGGTCTTTTCCATTTTATTAAGTTCCATATACATCAATATTTCTTCAGTTGTAATACAAAAAAAAGGAAAAGGAAATCAAGTCAAAATCTGATGATTTTTTTTTGTGGGTTTTTTTGTTTTTGTTTTGTTAAACAAACAGGGCAGGAACCTTCAAATACATCATCCTTCTCAGTCAGTCACTACTGCAAAGCAACTCATTTACAATAGCTTATTACTTTCAGTAGGTTATAGAAGTTTAACCAAGCAGACTATCGATGTCCAGATAATTAGTACTTAAATGATCTGTCATGCCACATCAGACTAAACAATGAGTGGAAATGGGGGAAAAACATTGCTCCACTGTGATATATGAATTTAGACACAAAACTCTACTCATTACGCCGAGTAGAACCTAGCCATTGTTTGACAGTATTCAGTTTCTATTACATTGGACATGATGACCACAGGAATGGCCTGAGGGATTTTTTCTTCTTCTTTTTAAACCAAGTAAGAAAAAACATAAAAAGACTCAGATCCAAAAAAAAAAAAGTACATGGAAATATGAGAGCTTGTAAGAGTCTTTTCTCCGAGGTAAACTTTCTTCTGAAATGCCTCAGTTGTTCTCGCTCCTCTGATGAAAGCAGGTCCATAAAAACAGGTCCCTTACAGCTGAAATGAGCAGAGGGCGGCTCTGCCTGGAAAAGAAATCCTGTGAAAGCAGCAAGTGCTGGTTGTCCAGCTTCCCCCCACCACCACCACTACCACCACCACCTCCCGTTGCAGCGGTCAAGAGGAGCAAACCCCCAAACACAGGGTGAGGCAGAGTCCATCACAGAGTTACAGTTCAGAAAAGCCATATTCTTGGCAAGTGCATTTTTGTTTCGCACAATGTGCGATGTATCCTAAGAGGCTGTAGAAGACTGAAGCTTGTTGTTATGAGACCTACAAAACGTGGAGAGAGGGGAAAGTTGAGAGCCCTTCACAAGGTTGTTTATTGCTATAACAGTGATCAGACAAGAGACAAGAGGATGCAAAGGGGTCTGCATGGTATCCTGAAGCCATGTTGGTGTAATTAACTGGGAATGCTTTTTATTAGTCAAGAAATCTTCCACAACTACAAACTGAGGTTACTTTGCTCTAACTCCTCACTCCGTCTAGTACATTTAAGTCTCATAAAATAATACTATCTAAAAATGATTTCATTATTATTTAAAACAGTCAAATACAGGCATATCTTACAAACGCTGTACATGATTTAAAAAAAAGAAAAAGAAAAAAAGAAGAAGAAAGGTATGTACATTCAAGACAACCACCTTAACAGCCAGGAAAAAAAAAATCAAACTCAAGGAGGGAGGCAGTATACAAAAACATCTTATAAATATCTCTCTATATTAAAATATGCAGCTTTATATAGTTGAGTCAACATTCCCAATTCAACTCGGGTGTAGAACTGAAATAAATACAAGAATGAGAAACTAAAATGCATTTTCTACTGAACACAACCCTCGTTAGTGTGACTGATTGCTCATAAAGGCCACGACTCCTGATTTGGGATCACAGACTGTATATAAAAGATGGAAGTAGCCACCGTGGCTCACCATTATCAGTTCTGACAGCAACAATGTTGTGTTCAATAAGACCTGAGACTGTTGACTGAGACTATAAAGTCAGTGGCTTGTTTTCTGTAGCCATAACAAAGAAAGCAGATAAAAAGTTGAAGTTGGGAGCTACTTTCGTTTTTTATATACAGTCTATGTTTAGTATGTGAAGACAGCATGCCCCTCAATTGTCAATATGGCTGCCATCGTGTTGTCACTGAAAACCGTGATCACAACGGGTTCCTGAAAACTTCTGGTGTTTTGTGTGTGTTCTTGTGCCTTTTTATTCTTTTTGTTTTGCTTTCATATTATTATTACTAGAGACCCCAGCATCCAGTCCAGACTCCAGCTAGACTGGCCCACTTAAGAATCTGACAATCTGTAAGAAAGAAGAAAATGGGATGGCATAAATCAAAAAGGCATGCAGCAAAAGTGAACAGACACAAATGCAAGATGATACACAATACAAGATGTAAACATGGCACTCAGGTTTGCCAAGACACTGGATGTAATGGCCTAAAGTCTGTCAGCTCTCTTGGGTTTTTAGTACTGCCAAGCAACTACAACGTACAAGTAAAACATCATCACTACACACATGCTAGTGCTATAAAACAAAAGAAGAAGAAGAAAAGAAACAGTGAATGGCAAGCCATAAATGCACACATTAAAGGGGACCTATTAAAAGTCCACTACAGTAGCTTTGACATTTAAAGTATTCCTTATTTCTTATTGCAGCCCTGCTCTGTCCCTTCAAGCCAAAACTCTGCTGATTGGTTGCCCCTTGCAACAGCAGTGGGTGGGACTTATATGCCTGTAAAGACGACTCTCACTGACATCAGGCAGAGCCAAGACTGCAGCAACAGATTACCTGCTCATTATTTGAAACTTTAAACGCATGTTTAATATGAGCATATATACACCACAGCCGATATACTGGTCAATATACTGGTATTGGCATTTATAACAGCTGAGAAATGGTAAAAAAAAAAGACCCATAAAAAAATAAAATAAAAAAGTCCAGGAGGGAGAAAAAAAAGAAGAAAATGTTGCATGGTTTGTCCACCAGAGGGCACTGCCCCGTTGGCAATACACATTAGAAACATGACAAACACAACCAGCTGATCTAACATTGGCAAGAACTCATAACTACAAAAAACGAATGTTAGGAAATCTGTTTATGTTTCATGCTAAATATTGGCCAGAATATCAGATTTTTTTTAAAATCACCAAATATCTGTACTAGCCTTAACAATCCTATATAGGTCAGGCTCCAAGCATAAACCATTGTAACAGTGTCGATATGAAGGAGAAAAAAAAATAATACAGAAAACCATAATAGGTCCCCTTTAAAGAAGGAATAAATGAAATGGCAGAATTACTGAAAAAGCCAGTCAGGCCAGTCGAGTGTTTACAGCAAACAGACGAGCATGGAGGAGAGAAACCTGGAGGCCGAGTCTGCGGCACCAGCAGCACTTAAACTCACCTGCTCGCTTTGAAACCTTTTAGCTTCTGTACAAAGAAGGCTTCGAGCGTCTCGGCGCACTGATAGAAGGGCGTGTCGTTGGGGTTGTAGTAGCGGCAGTTGTCGAAGATTTTGGTCACGTCTGCCACAAACTCCGTGAGCTTGTGATAATGTCGCTTTTGCAAACGGGTTTCCATTGTGGAAAAGTCTACGAGGAAGGAAAAGCACGACAAGTTGCTTACATCACAAAAAATACATACATTTACATAATTTTTATCACGTAATCAGTCTATGCAAACTCGACAAAGAGAGGCACAAACAGCAAACAAATTCTGTGACTGAAGGAGAAACTAAATAATTATAATAAATTAAAACAAAATACTCCATTATGTGGTTAATTCACACGTAAGTAAATACCTTAAAAGGATTGTCTTTTTTTAAATGACCTTCTGTGACAGTCTTACCCATTGGCTCCTTGATCACACGATAATAATCAGGCGCGTCATGCGGATCCACTGGCTCCAGGAAAGGCCATGCCATTTTGTGAGACTGTGGAGGAAAAGAAAAAAAAAAAGATTCAGGAAATGATGCTGGTTTTGTTACTGCAACTACTTTATTACATTATAATGTCTGAATAAAACTTCACTCACTACAACATCCTTTGACTACATAGACAAACGCACATAAATAGCATCAAAGCACTTAAATGTAAAGACGAAGCAAGTCTTTTATTGTGTCTTGTTGCCATGTTTTAATCTCAAAAACCAACATTTTCACTCACTTTTTCAACTTTTTCAACTGTTTCAACAAGTTTTGGAGCTATCTGCGTTTTCTGAAATATAATAGACCTAAATGGAGATTGCCTCAAAACATCCCATTCCCCATTTTCCTTTTTCCTTTGAAGCCAAGCCAAAGGAACAATCAAATAGGTTTGATTTTGGAGTTTACAACATCTTTAACATTATAACTGTCTTTTTTTAAATTACAAAGCTGTTACATCGGATTTCTAATCGACGACTACAATGGTTAAAAATGATGATGCATAATTATGAATTATGCAATACTATTGTAATACCACGCAAATACTTCACGGGAATTTGAAACTTCAGTAAAATATTACCCCGCAAAGCCTGAAACATGAAATAACTGCCAGAAAAAAAACGTAACTTTTGAGAAAAAAAAGAAAAGAAAAATTAAATGATTTTTTTCATTGTTATTCAACTTTAATTTACTTTTAATTTGTATCATATTTTCTACATTTGGCATTTTTGTGAAATTTATTTAGTTTTTTGGGGGGAAGAAAAAAAAAAAAAAAATAAAAATATTAATGT